>VZTO01001401.1:170366-276020 GCA_013400615.1 Syrrhaptes paradoxus
GGCTCTGGCTAAAGCTGGATCCAATTTTACAAAACCCATCCCGCAAGCAAGTTCATCTCCTATAAATAAACACAAAACCTGGGATGTTTGCCTGGCCCCTGAAACAAAAGGATTTTTCCTACACAGCTTAAATTTTTATTGCCAGTTAGTGTAAGAGAGGGGGAAACATAAAAACGCAGCCTGAGCCAGGATCTACACAAGCTTTTGCAGGCAGATCAGCCAGTGTATCCCCTTAATGACCTTTAAAATGCCTCCTGCTTGTCATGCTAAACTGCATGGTCACTTTGTGATGTGCACACGTGTTCACAGAGGACGAAGCTGAGACAATCCATGAGACAGATTGCTCTCAATTTATATACAAAGTGTGATTCTTCTCCCTTAAAGATGTAAGATCCCTTCTTAAAAGTATCTTCTGTGTTCAAACCATAGACTCACCAAAAATGAATACACTGAATTAAGCAAGCTGAAGTTATTAAAGCGGTGACTCAAGCCACGTTCAAGACATTAGAGTTATGACCAGACCACCAGCCCCCATCAGAAGCAACAATTTTTTTGGAGACAGGGCAGGAGGATAAACATCCCTTACACTGGCCTTTCCACTTGCAAACCATGGCTTACTTGACACATGCGATGCTTGAACCTTTTTGGAAAACCACAGAAAGATATAGCCTTGCCTTAAAAACATTGCAGGAGCAGTGCTTCGTAGGACATCGCTTTAAAAACAGGTCTTGGCAAAAATGTGATGAGGATAAATACTGCCCTCCTTACTGCAAACCAGGCTGATGCTGCTCGGTATCCTGTCCCCCACAGCAGGTACCTGGGGAAGAGAAGTAAACAGACAATTCTGGTGCCCTTGGCCACAGGGTCTCAGGAAGGTTTGGACAAGCGCTGTGTTGGTGAGAGCAGAGTCAAATCGGTGATGATGAGAGAAACAGCCTGAGCTGTTACAAAACTTAGGAGTTGAAACCATCTACCAACTAGAAATACAATAGACTGGACTATTTCAGCTGGAAATAGTGATCATCTGGTCCAACTGCCTGACCAACTCAGGGCTGACCAAAAGCTAAAGCATGTTGTTAAGGGCATTGTCCAAATGCCTGTCAAACACTGACCGGCTTGGGGCACCAACCACCTCTCTAGGAAGCCTGTTCCAGTGCTTAACCACCCTCTTGGTAAAGAAATGCTCCCTGATGTCCAGTCTAAACTCCCCTGGAGGAGCTTTGAACTATTCCCACATGTCCTATCACTGGATCCCAGGTAGAAGAGCTCAGCACCTCTTCCAGAAGCTGCAGAGAGCAATACCATCGCCCCTCAGCCTCCTTTTCTCCAAACGAGACAAGCCCAAAGTCCTCAGCCGCTCCTCACAGGACATTCCTTCCAGTCCTTTCACCAGCTGTGTTGCCCTCTCTGGATGCATTCAAGGACCTTCACATCCTTCTCAAATTGTGGAGCCCAGAACTGCAGAGAGCACTCAAGGTGAGACCACACCAACGCTGAATACAGCGGGACAGTCACCGCTTTTGCCTGGTTGGTGATGCTGTGTTTGATGCCCCCCAGATGCAGCTTGCCCTCTTGGCTACCTGGGCACACTGCTGGCTCCTGCTGANAGGCAGGAGGACACAAAATACCCCAAAGCCAGGGAGCACCGCCCCCTCCCAGGGACTGGGATCACTTCCACAATCGCTACTGGACAAAACCTTCTCCTTTCCCGGGGCTTTGCAAACAAAAGGTTTTTGGGGTCTGACCTTGTGGCCGCGGGACACCAGTTGGTGATCTACACCTGGGACGGTGTAGATCTGTCCCAGCAGTGACTGCTACCTCTGCCAGCCACGGGAGACAGGACAGAGCCAAAGCCCAAAAGGCCACAGCAAATATTGCTACTGGAACTGCAAATGTGAGTGTCCCTGTCAACCCTGGAGAGCTGCCATCTAACCAACCTTCTGGCCACTGAAGATCACCCCTTCTTGTCACATCATCACTGGTGTTTTTAACTGTCAGAGGTTTCTACCATCTGCCTCAACATGGGTATTTCGTGTTTGGTTTAGGGCAAGCTTGTCACCCCAAAACAGTCACATTTCCTCATCCCCTTCACCATGCTCCTCCTTGTCCTGTTAGTCCAATACCAAAGGACTCTTCTCGGGAACGCCAACCCAGAGCCACATCTCCTGCATCACCTCTTACACCCCCCACCACCCTCCTCCAGCTCCTGTGCTCCACTGCATCAGCCAGATATTTCCCATAAAACCAGCTGCCGGTAACGCAAGCCATGGATTTGGCTTGGCTCTGGCTAAAGCTGGATCCAATTTTACAAAACCCATCCCGCAAGCAAGTTCATCTCCTATAAATAAACACAAAACCTGGGATGTTTGCCTGGCCCCTGAAACAAAAGGATTTTTCCTACACAGCTTAAATTTTTATTGCCAGTTAGTGTAAGAGAGGGGGAAACATAAAAACGCAGCCTGAGCCAGGATCTACACAAGCTTTTGCAGGCAGATCAGCCAGTGTATCCCCTTAATGACCTTTAAAATGCCTCCTGCTTGTCATGCTAAACTGCATGGTCACTTTGTGATGTGCACACATGTTCACAGAGGACGAAGCTGAGACAATCCATGAGCCAGATTGCTCTCAATTTATATACAAAGTGTGATTCTTCTCCCTTAAAGATGTAAGATCCCTTCTTAAAAGTATCTTCTGTGTTCAAACCATAGACTCACCAAAAATGAATACACTGAATTAAGCAAGCTGAAGTTATTAAAGCGGTGACTCAAGCCACGTTCAAGACATTAGAGTTATGACCAGACCACCAGCCCCCATCAGAAGCAACAATTTTTTTGGAGACAGGGCAGGAGGATAAACATCCCTTACACTGGCCTTTCCACTTGCAAACCATGGCTTACTTGACACATGCGATGCTTGAACCTTTTTGGAAAACCACAGAAAGATATAGCCTTGCCTTAAAAACATTGCAGGAGCAGTGCTTCGTAGGACATCGCTTTAAAAACAGGTCTTGGCAAAAATGTGATGAGGATAAATACTGCCCTCCTTACTGCAAACCAGGCTGATGCTGCTCGGTATCCTGTCCCCCACAGCAGGTACCTGGGGAAGAGAAGTAAACAGACAATTCTGGTGCCCTTGGCCACAGGGTCTCAGGAAGGTTTGGACAAGCGCTGTGTTGGTGAGAGCAGAGTCAAATCGGTGATGATGAGAGAAACAGCCTGAGCTGTTACAAAACTTAGGAGTTGAAACCATCTACCAACTAGAAATACAATAGACTGGACTATTTCAGCTGGAAATAGTGATCATCTGGTCCAACTGCCTGACCAACTCAGGGCTGACCAAAAGCTAAAGCATGTTGTTAAGGGCATTGTCCAAATGCCTGTCAAACACTGACCGGCTTGGGGCACCAACCACCTCTCTAGGAAGCCTGTTCCAGTGCTTAACCACCCTCTTGGTAAAGAAATGCTCCCTGATGTCCAGTCTAAACTCCCCTGGAGGAGCTTTGAACTATTCCCACATGTCCTATCACTGGATCCCAGGTAGAAGAGCTCAGCACCTCTTCCAGAAGCTGCAGAGAGCAATACCATCGCCCCTCAGCCTCCTTTTCTCCAAACGAGACAAGCCCAAAGTCCTCAGCCGCTCCTCACAGGACATTCCTTCCAGTCCTTTCACCAGCTGTGTTGCCCTCTCTGGATGCATTCAAGGACCTTCACATCCTTCTCAAATTGTGGAGCCCAGAACTGCAGAGAGCACTCAAGGTGAGACCACACCAACGCTGAATACAGCGGGACAGTCACCGCTTTTGCCTGGTTGGTGATGCTGTGTTTGATGCCCCCCAGGATGCAGCTTGCCCTCTTGGCTACCTGGGCACACCGCTGGCTCCTGCTGAGCATGCTGCCACCCAGCACCTCGCTGTCCTCACTTCGCAGCCGGAAAAAGAGAGGAGCGTGCAAGCAACGGCACCTATCTGTGTTTGTGCCCTTAGGGGAAAAGCTTTGAAGTTAACACATTATTTCTTGTTTTCCAACAACTAGCAAAACAGAGAGAGATTTTTCTCAGTATGCCTGTTACCTTCTTTTTCTTGCTTGTTCTTTAGCCATTACTTAGTTCAACTCAAACTTGCTGTTAGATGTACTGCCATCGACACTGGTCAACAAACCATTTAGGCGCGTGCTTAACTCAAAGCAGATAACTAAGGCGCATTCAGCAAAACTCACCCGTACGCCTCACTTTTCTTTCTCTCTGAATAGGGGCCCTCCATCATTTTAAATGCTGTATTTCTTTTCAGCATAAAGTACCGCAGCCACAAAAATCAATGCACTATGCTCCATCAGTGTGCATCTGTCACTCAGCTCCCAGCATAGGAAAAGGAAGAGGCACACGTAGAAAACGTTCACCCAGTCCCCTTCCTTTAAGAACAGCCAAGAGTAAAAAGATGCAGAATTTAGCAGAATGGTTTTATTTGTGTATCGGGTTATTTTAAACGTCAGCTAAGGTTATGTTTCTGTCTTCAGTTGCTGCTGGGTGTTGCTTCAAAGTCATTCTGAGTCACTGCTCTCCATCTTCATCTGCTGATGGGCCCCCAGGTAGTGATGGAAACATAACTCCCCTTGACATGGATAACCTCTAATAAAGGAGCGACTTCCCTTTTGACATGCTGATTAGAGTAAACGAGGGGAGGCAGAAGGGAAAAGGAAGGGAACTGTATCTCTTGAAAAGCAAACACAACGGGTCACATCCTGCTCTCTGCTTCTGTGGCATCGGATTCACTCCAAGCTATTTGCAAAGCAGCAAGAAACTCATTAGACTGCTGCTAGGGGTATCGACGGAAATGCAAATCTTTACCTACAGTGCCTTATTCTACAGTAAATGAACAGCAGGCTGGGGAAAACCAGAAAGCTGTAGTTTGGGGAACACATACCTCCTGGTCCAGGAGTCCAGCAGGGTGAAGCATCGTCTCTGTTTTTTCAAATCTCAGTCTAAAAAAACCCCAAGGTCTGACTTCACTCAGATTTTCCATTAGTTGCATCAACACCAACTTTAAAGAAATTCCTCCAGGTTTCCATGAGCCCAAATAAGGTGAGGATGAGAGCCTGAGTGTTCAATAAATCAGCCCTGGCCCGTTGCAGTATGAAAGAGCTGTGCTCAGAGGGATGCAGCCTGGCTGGCGCTTTGCAAGACCAAGGGAAGTCTCCTCCAGAATCGAGCTTTTGTTTTGGCCTGACACAAGACTTGCCAGAGCCGGTAATTCTTTCCATTATCTTCCACTGGCTTTGGATTAGGTTGCATATAATGAATCCAGCTTTAACTGCCCAAAACAATACTTCATGAGACCATCTAGCCCAGAAACCAGGTAGAAGGTTTCCAGAAATATCCTGCCCTGGTCTTCCAATGGATCCTGCTAAGACAACGAGTCATTGCACTGGTCCCACTAAGGCTACCTGCAACTGGATCACACAGCCAGGGGCTTCCCCTTGCTAAGAAGGAGCATTAACCCTCCCCATCTCGACCCCTCAGTAGGGTCTGCACTTGCTGTCACAGGCACATTTTCCACAGAGCGCCAAACATTGTCATTTACCCCCATAAAAAGCTGAATTCAGCACTCTTTCCATAAAACAGATCGTGAACCCTTAACACCACTTGCCTCTCCTTGGAATAATAAATTACGAGGACAAATGGCAGAATCATTATCAGTTTCAATATCCAGTCATAAATAGTCTTGTAAGAACACTCAAATGATGGTGTTTTATTGCGTTAGATATCACTTGCCATTAATTACAGCATGAAACTTTTGTACTTTGATGAAAAGCATTTTAGCCAGCTCAGTTATAAATTTAAAACAGTCTTAAAACAAAAGTCACCTCAAGTTGTGGGTTGTTTGGTTTTTTTCCTCTATAGATCTGAACACAAAATAGCATTTTAAGCTTGGAATGACACAAAAGCAAGGTTTTATAAAAGCCATTTTCTTGCATACACACTCAGCTCCAGCTCTTACAGCAGACAGTACCCGTGGCTATTTTTGACAATAACTTTTTTGGCAGCTGGATTTCACTGCAACAGATATAGATCGTTTGGTTTATAGGGGGTTTCTTACTCATGATCAAGTGCTGTTGTGAATCAACGTGATCCAGTTTACATTTCTGCCCTGTTCCTTTTGTTTGGATCATTTCTCCTTCCATCTGTCACTGTAAGTCACCACGCAGGACAATCAGTGCAGAACTGGCTTCTTATCATAGAATCACAGAATGGTTTGGGTTGGAAAGGACCTTAAAGACCATCGAGTTCCACCCCCCACCAGCCCAGGTTGCTCAAAGCCTCATCCAGCCTGGCCTTGACCACCTCAGGGATGGGGCATCCACAGCTTCTCTGGGTAACCTGGGCCAGTGTCTCACCACCCTCACAATGAAAAAGTTCTTTCTAATATCTAGTCTAAATCTACCCATGTGTCTTGAAACGGCTCCCAGGAAGATTTGCTAAATAAACATCCTGGAGACAGAGGTGGGGCTGACCAGTTGGCAGTTCCCTTGGATCCTCCTTACTCTCTTTGAGGAAGAACCTAACATTAGTGTCTTCCCAGTCACTGAGGACCTTCCACGATCATGACTATCTTTCAGTGACAATAAAGCAGCCTCACAATTACATCAACCAGCTTCCTCAGGTACCCTTGAATGCATCCCACCTGGTCCCATCCACCCATGTATGCCCATTTTGCTTCAGTAGTCCCTAAACTGATCGTCCTCCACTATAGGCAGTACCTGTCTCCCTTAAATTCTGCCATTAGGCACAGAGATGAAGAGGCTTGCCAGCAGACTTTGTCAGTAATGACAAAGGCAAAGAGTACCTCAGCTTTTTCCATGCCCTTAGTCACTATGTTGGCCAACCCATTCAGCAGCAAATCAGTATGTTCCCCTGTTTCCTTTTTTCTGGTGATTTCCCTATAGAAAACCTTATTCTTGCCCTTCACACCCCTCTCCAGTTTCACTTCACTTTTGGCTTTTTGAATTTCATCCACATTAGACCATATCTGAGATCTGAGGACAAGTGACATTCTCCAGGACTCATCAACACTTGTAAAAACAGATGTCATTGTCACAACTCAAGTGTTGCTTGAAATGGTGACCATTTGCTTTTTGACACAAAAGTGAGAAATTGAAGAAAAACAGTTTAATTGCTCATTTAAGGCAGCCTGTTCTTTCCCTTCTGCTTAGCCAGTTAAAACCTCATTTGACAATCTGAGAGTTTAGCTCCCAGTGCTCTTGCTTAAAATATAACAGATGGCCTCTAATAAGTAAATTGAAAAGTGCAAATAAGGTTAAAACAATTTTTCTTTATTGAATATCATTAACTTCAAGGCTGTCCACTTTAAAATGCTAATTAAACCTCGCTTCCTTTCACAGGGTTCTAGTGAAGAAAGGCTGCCATGGGGTAAATCCCTCTTGTTTGTAGAGGACCAGCCCAACAAACCAAAGCAAACTGGCCCATCGCACGTCCCAGGCTTAAGAAGGAAAGTTGGAAGCTTTCCATTTATTTGTCCTTTCCCTTCTAGTTCCTTCCCACAAACCAAACACAGTCAAGAAGGAAATTCAAAACAGGTCAAGTGTGAAACCCCGCTCTGTCCACGTGGCAAATTCCAGTTTCTCTAAAGGTCACTGCTAGTCCAAACCAAATGCAGCGTTCAGCACAGGATTTCTGGCACCGTGTTACAGCCCTGCAAAATGTCATGCTGCAGGTGCGGGGCTCTGTATTCCTGGCACCACACACAGAGTCCACAAGGTCCCTCAGCACCTCGCCCCTGCTTCACTCCTAATTTCCAGTTCAAATTTATTCCCAATCAGTATGTGCCACTCGTTCCATGTGCCAACATTGTTCTTTGGCTTGAATAGCTTCCCCCTGCTCTTTACCCTCAACTTGAAGGATTTATACTGAATGATGGTATCGCCTCCCAGCTTCCACTTGCTAGGCAAAGCAAGCTAAGCTTTTATCCTCCTCTCCTAGGACAGCCTTTCCCTTCCTCTGATCAATCTATGAGCCACCTCCCTCACCTGTTCCAGTTTTAATTCTTCTGTCTTGAACACAAGAGACCAGGTTTGCAAATGCCCTCCCAGAGCAGATCTCACCAGAACCTTGCACGAGGCAATGCTCCCATCTCAACTGGAAAGGATGATGTTATCATCATCCTTCTTCATGGCCAGGTCAGGTTCGCAGTTTCTAGACAGTGTGGAAAAAAAAAAAAATGTATGTTGGAATCTTTTCCTTCCTCTACCCCAATAAAGGCTGAGCTCCCAATCTGATACAGGTCCAAAAGGCGTAACTCAGCCCCCCGAGACAGCCTCATGCTCCACTAAAAGCAATGGGCATGAAGCAGCAGCTTTTGGGCCAACGGCCTCAGGAGAACAGCACATCACCAGGAGTATGGAGCTCCCTCTGCCTGGTGGGTTCCTCTTTCCCAGCCTGCAGCCCAGTGTCAGTAGGCTGGAGGAAGTTCAGGGAAGGAGCAGGTTCCATGTCTCACTAAATCCTGGGCTGCTGTAGAGGAAAAAAAGCAAGATGTATCACCAGGCCAGAAGAAGAGGAGCTGGACTGAAGCCCTGCATCCCCTCATCAGAAAATTCCCAAGTCCAGATGCATCCTCCCGCCCCCTCTAAACATGATTCTCACTCATCTGCGAAAGCTGACTTTGTCATTTAAAGATTCAGAGTATAAATTCCCAAACACAGAACTTGATATAAATTACCTGCCCAGTCTCACCTCAGTGATTTCTCACCAAGACAATCTTATCCCCAAATACTCATGCTATGGACAAGCCAACACTGTCCAGTGACTCTGCGTTACAGCAGCATTTCTGGGCCAAGAGAGGAGGGAAAGTTTTTGACATTTACTCTGGGCTTTGCAGGAAGCAGCTGCCCCATGGTGGCTCATCTCTTCTGCTAGGGAAGCCCAGGAACAACAAGGGGTGACTACCAAAAGGCAAAGGCACTCGTTAGCAACTCTCGTGTAACCGGTCCTTTATAAAACATGCCAAACCCACCCACAACACAGATCAAAATGAAAAATCCGTATTCACCAAGCAAACCGCAAAATGAGCCTATGCTGAAAGGCTTTTGGGAGAGTCTGCCATGCTGCAAACACAGTGAGATGGAATGAAAGGAAACACCACGGCTGTATCTCCTGAGCCAAGAGTCACTCTGAGGAAAAACAACACTTTCACAGCGAGGGGGGTCTTGAAATGCAGCTTATTTGCAATTCATTCAGTTGAACTGACTAAATCGCATGGTGGATTAGCTGCACTGAACGTCTTCTCTTCCCTCTGCTTGAGGAGGCATTTCTTCGAAGGGACAATAATGGCAGGGACCAGAATAATTAGGCTGAGAAATGGAAACTGGGACAATGTATTGTTGCCTTTGAACAACATCTTTCTTGCTCAAAAGGGTTTTTCTGTTATATGCAACTGTCCTCAAGTTGGGCAGGAATCTAGCAAAATGGTACCAGGAGTGACAGGGGAATGTCCCATCCTAAGCTAACGAGCTACGGCAGCGTGAAGAGATGCTCTCAGGAGGCACAAGCTGTGATATCAAAGCTGTGTGAGAATCCTTTGCTTCTTATTCGTTTTCTGCAATGTTTTAAGTTAAAAGTCCTTAGTTAAGAAGCACCTCCATTTCTGCTCTGTTCCTCTGTTTAAGCCCTTCTGTTCTACAACAAGGCTTAGACTATTTTTCAAGGAGAATTCTCCCTTCCAATACACCCGTATTTATCAGATCTGGAACAGAGCTGAGGTTTCAGGAGGCTAGTGTGTATATGTCAGTCAGAGAGTAAATATTGTCTCCAAACAGCAAGCTGAACAGACCTTTGTTTTCCTGTGTAATGCCTGTCCAAGTCTTAAGGGAGCTGTCTTTCACCAACCCGGGGTACTCAGCTTGCAGGCACAACACAAACGCCTGAAAGAGTCCAGCTTGAAGGGATAAACGCAAGCAAGGGCATGCAACAAAAGGACAAAAAGCAAGAATGTAGGTAACAAAGCTCCTGACCTGTGTCTGCTGGATATCTCCACGCAGGTGTACTGTCGGGAGGGAGCTGGGGAGGTCAGTCTCACGGATTTGACAGTAAAAACAAGCAGTCCTGGAGCAATAAAGCTGTCTAGTTGTACAACAGTAACCAGGGACAGACTTGTCTCCGAAGTTGAGACCAGCTTTCAAACAAGTCTTCAGGTTTTTTGGCACAAGAAGAAAAACTGGGTGTTTGTGTCCTCCACACAACTGCCTCGCTGCTCAGCGGGGACAAACGGCTCCCTCGGGAGACACGTCACCTGATCTGCTGTAGACATCTGCCATGAGATAAGATGAACAACAGCCAGGAACTCCTCTCCCTTGTGGCTCTCTTCTTTGATGATTAAAGGAGCCCATATGAGAGCAGACACAGATGTCTACACTGGTCAGATGAATCCCACACCTGAGTGACCAAAGACTTCTCTTTGGCTGATGAGATGCTAAAAGAGAAATGACAACCAGATGGGTGCATTACAGAGGACTAAGACACAATACACCAAATAAAAACACAGCTAATCACAGCATCTGAACAAAGAACACATCACAAATACCTGTCATCTAAAGAGCTTAGAGCAAGAAGCATTGTAGGCAATGAATAATATCCCCAGTTGTCCTAATGGGCAGGCTGACGCATCAATGGATGAGGCAACTCGGTGAAAGATGGAAATCTGAGATCACAGCAGTATCCATACGCAGGGACGGCTGCTCCTTCACCCTTACCCCTCAGGGTATGTGCTTCAAGAACACTGAACGAAATCACTGAGTTCCCACAATGGGTGAGACATTCCCAGAAGTGTAGGGTTTGTTTGTCAAGGCCAGCTTTAAGAAGCAACAGAGAGGAGAAGAACAAGTAAAGCAAAATGAGTCTTGGGGCTGGATCTCAGCAGGAGACATGTGACACTTTCCTGAGTGGACTTAAGAGAAGTTCTTAGCATCCCGCAGAAGTGGAAACAGCTACCAAGGCAAGCCATGTACAAGAAAAGTTCATAGCTGCTGCAGGAAAGGGAAAAAAAAACAACTTCTAAGAAAAAAAATTAATCTAAAAATCTTACATAAGAAGCTTGATCTACACTGTAATCAAAGCACAGAAAGCGAGCAGGGGCTGCAACTACTCTGAATATCCCAGTCAAAGATGCCCTACTCACACACTGCAGCCACACTCAGAAAAAAAGCAGGTTACCAAAAAAACTAATCCTGTGTTCCTTTGCTTTGCATCATCACGTTGTGATTTTGCTCTGCACAAGGTGAGTGTAAAGGAATCACCAGGTGCAGGTATGATTATGTACCCAGCCTGCACAGGTGTAAAACACGTACAAAAATTCCAAGCCACGTGGAGTCAGGATTACAGTCACCTTCAGAGAAGCTTCTTAAGGAAACACGCCCCATGGGACAGTGATCCCCCAACATCTGAGTGAACATCTTCCCACTGCTAATCATCCTTAGCCATACTTTTAACTTTTTTTTGCCAATTTCAAACCCATTTTAACTGAGGGTTGAGACCTCATCAAAATCAAAATCGTAAAGTTTACATTAAAAGTCAGTGTCTGAGGAGAAGAAAAATCCAAAACAGGACCTGTTTGCTAGGGAGGGGTCATAACTTGTCCCCATATTCATGACATGCACCAGCAGCAGACAGTTTAGTTCTCCACAACGTTACTCTTTTCATCTGCCACCCCCTAACCCGCACACAGCAGCCTGGGGACCAAGGTAATAGAAATACAGATAAAACAAATGATTTGCTGAAAGTTCTGTTTTGGCTTTTTGTGGCTTTAGATACACATCCTTCACTGCGCTGCTCTGTGATCTGCGGTGGTAGCTGCAACTCCAAAGGAAAAGAAAGCTAAAAAACAAAAAGGTCCCCCCGGGATCGCACAGGGCGGCATTCAGCTCAATTACTTATTAAAGCACCGACAGAGCAACGACTTTTTCAGTACATTACTTATTCAGTCAGAGCTCCAGCTCTCTCAGACTGATCCCTTAAGAAAAAGCAAACATCTTTCCCTGTTTGTTTCAAGCTGCTTCACCAAAGACTTTAAAGACTTCAGGCTGCAAAGAAAACTGTTTGTCTTTGGGTCACGGTGCACCGAGAGCTTGTGGGTGAATCCAGCGCAGCTCTGATCGACTGGTGAGGGCACAGGGCCATCGAGCTAAGGAAGCTGCTCGGATTTTTCCATGTAACTCCATGACCCACCTCCCACCCAGAGTGGCTTTGCTTGTGCAGGACAGGAGCTGCAGGTCAGACAGCAATGAACAACCTCCTCGCGGCAATCACAGGTTCTTTCCAGGAAACGGGATCAATTTTCCAGCAGATTAGTCTAGACTGGGAAGAGCTCAGCAGGTCTGTAAAGGGAGAAGCGAACTTTTCGTCTAGACAAGATGGGGATGCCGTGTTGCTCACCTGGAAGAACAGTCAGGACACTTACGGGCATGGAGGGAATCAACCTCCATCAAATATGTTGAGGGAGAAGACATTGGCTTGCCTTCAGATTTCTGTTAGCTAAGATGGTAATTAAGTCAGTAAGCTCTCTACTCCAGACAATCAGAATTACATGAAGGTAGACAAACTGGGATAAAAACACATGATTTTAGAAACCAAAGGGCACCAGACCTTTCCATCACTGAGCATGTGAGAGCAAGAAGCTTGTGGTTCCTTACAGGCTACCGTGCATTCATGGAAAGACAAAAAGAAAAGAGTGGTGGAAGTCTTTTCAGCAGCATTTCTTCAAAGGACCTTTCTCGGGTGAGATTTATTGAGTCTCATTCTATCTGACACTAGTCAGTGAACATGTACAGCTTTGGTGAGCTGGAAAAAAAAGAACTTGTCTATAAATTCTTATACTCCAGACACCATTCCTCAGAGGCCAGCCCTAATAAAGCCATCAGCACAGCAATACCGTAATTCAGTGGTGCTCAACTCCCAGCCCTCCGCAGCCTTGCATCTGAGCTTTTTCTCAGCAAGCACACAGTGCATCAGCTACCCCGAGCAAACACTGTTCTAATGCTAACATGGGACACGTAGAGAGCCCCAACCCAGCCCAACGGCGAAGGAAGTGGTTCCTTCTCCTTACCCAGAAAAGAGTTCAGGCCCAGAAAGCAGTTAAACCACCTGGACAATACCCTACTAGCACCACAGAACACTTCGTTAGGAGCCAACATATTATCTAGAAATGTTCTGACACGTGCTGTGATCTGGGAAATGCAAGCTTTAACCTTCTTCAGCTGAGTGTGGAATTGACCCTGAGTTTCCCACTTTACAAGCAAATAAAGCCACAAAGCTGCAAGAGACATCGGTCTCCTCCCTCTGATCACCCAGCTGAGCTACTCCACAAATTGTCACCAAAACTGAATCTCTTCCTTGTGTGGTTTAACCTTCATGACAAACCAGTAACCAGGAGAACTAAAGCCTAATGATGATGGTAATGCTGCTTGAACTAGTAGGCATCGTTTAACTCACAGTAATGAATCCTTCTGTACCTCTCTACAGCCTTGCTCAATGACAAAGCAACTGCTGACGGTGGAGACCCGTGAGAAGTATTATACATTTTAGCACTGTACCTTAGGACCCAGAATAATAACCACATAAAAGAGATAGATGTGTATTTGTAATGCCACCTTTTAAAGCAATTGCTTAAAAGAAGCCTGCTTTAGAAACTCGGAATTGTAATTCTTGACCTTCCTGAGTAATCTTGCTAACATCAAGAGAAATTATAATTATTCAGTTTTGAACAACAAAAAAAGGCACTGTTTGTACTCGCAAATGAAGCACTTGAACAGAAAAGGGAGAGCAAAGGAGGAACGCGCCCATTCCCCCTCCACTCTGGAGGTGAGTCACAGCAAGGGGGTCCCACCCTCACCCCAGAGATGCAGCAGGGACAGGCAGAGTGCCCCTATGCTGCTGTAATGTGAAGACGACGAATTCGAGTCGCCCACCTCCAGCAAGGACATCATCCAGCTCTCAAATACTCCCTAAAGAGATCCTCTACTCCCTACAATTCCCTGGCTTCTTCCCCAGGCACATTACAACCTCTCCGGGAAGGGAAGGGAAGAAAGGCTGCAGTCACTTTCATTAAATAAATCTGTTTTATTCCCAGGAGAAATTTTATCCTAAGGGAAAGATACCAGCACTGCAGAATGGTGCAGGGAAGTGTTCCCACTTGCATAGGGTGACGTAGGGTGTTCATTCAGATTCTGCAACTTCCATCCATCTCTGTAGAAAGATCTCCTAAGATTTCCTCAGCTAGAGGCTACTTAATCTGGACTAAAGCACTTTAAGTGAAAGAGTAGTAACAGAGCAAGAGAGTCACTAGTTCTGCTCAAGATCTCCAAGAAAGAATTGGGATATTGGTGGTATTAAAAAAAAACAGTGACCTTCACGCCTTGGTGGGAGCAGAGCCCTACTTCTGCACTCGCACTCAGCACAACACAAAGAATTTCATAGCCGTGACACCTGAAGGAGGAAAGGAAACCTAAATAACCTATACAGCCCCAAACGGGCGTGCAGATGAATGACTGCTTTTTGAAAAAGAAAGGAAACGTGTAAAGCTTTCCATGTTTGCTCCCTTATTTTCTTTTTTTACAAAACTGATGTCAAGTAACACATTCTGCAGCGGTGTCTCTATGACATAAGGCCTCTCTGCTTTCCACAATTTATAAAATCCAACCACATCAGGTTTTATCACACAACAGACTTTCCATAGTGTCATGTAACAAGAATTCCCCTTCTCTGAGGATCCTAGGGACTCTTTAAAAACTCTAATCAGCCTTCTTGCCACAAATCTCCACATATTAAAGAAAGACGGGATTAAGTCACTGTGCTTATGCTTTCACTTGGTCTCACGTAGGCAAAGACATAAATATCAACAAGTTACAGATGGACAGAAAGATAGTTTCAAAATATTTAAGCAGGAGAAGTTGTGGAATTAAGATACTGTCCCAGACAGGTACGCAGAGAGGTGGGCATGCTCAACACATGGAATCAAAGTGGATAGAGATGGGTAGAGTGATTCATATATATAATGGATTTGTCATCCAGCCATTCCAAAACAGCAAGCACGATCTGAAAAGTACCCAAGAAAAATCAAAGTTACAAACACACAGAGCAACTCGATGCTTTTTTAATCAGTTTTTCAATCACAATGTAATTTTTTCAATCAACACACTCAAACACAGACATTTAAAAATTATTTGTCTACAAAGAAGAACAAAATTATTTAAACAGCTCCAGTAAATACTGAGCAATTCTTTTCTGATCTTCTCCTTGGGAGTCCACTCTTCTGCTGACTTATGAATTTTGTTTGCTTCTATTTCGTAAGACAAGAAGAGGTTGGGTTGTAGACAATCTTCTGTTCAAGCTCAGCGTATCTTTTTAGAAGTGGACGATAGAGCTAAAAAGGAAAAAGAAATAAATATGCCTAGGTTGAAAAAATGGATTTTTAAATCATGCTGCAGTTAAAAACATCTTCAGGCTTGGAAAATGCAGCATTCTTCATAGGTACTTGAAAGTTTAGGGCTTTTTTTTCCCCCAATTTACTCAAGAAAATGCTGCAGAGTCTTCCTTCTTCAAGTGTCACGGTCCTTTTTACCATCTCCTTTATGGCTTAATTTTATGACATGCGCAGGTTGTTCTTATTGAGGCTGCATTCTTGCTATACGCAGAAGTCATTACATCCAGAGGAAGCAGCTCTGCTGAAGTCACCTCTCCCAGTCCGACGTGCCCCCTCGCTAATAGCTGTCCTAACCACCCAGGCAGAACTCCTGTCCTTGCCTCCCTCCTCTGCCTCGGGACGGATCACTGCCTCTGTCCCCCTCCTCCTCTGCCTGGCTAATAAGCACACTGCCACCCCCTAGCAGAGTCAAACACCACCCTCAGAAAGGTCCTCCTTGGCAACATGCTGACCAGGGCCTTCTACAATACACTGCACACTCCCCCTCCTGCCCCTCTCGTGCTCCCGTATCTCTTTGAGCTGCTGCTCTCCTCCACATCTTTCACAGGCACTCTTCCCATCTCCAGTCTGCTCCACGGCCAGGCTCCTCGCTCCCTGATCCCAGGCCCAGGGGGACAAGTGGAGACCCAACTTCTTTCCCCAACTACACCGAGTATCTGAGTAGCTTTTTTATGTTTCCCTATTTCCCTAGCTAGAATTCTCCAGAAATTTTTAGATCCAGAATTGTGACAACCATAAAAAGAAGAATCAAGACTCAAATGTATCCAAAACCCCAGATTCAAACATGCTCTATACTTTTGGATACGGGCAAGGTCCATGTTGGGATTTGTTTCACTTGTTATCTGTTGGGTTTTTTTCCCCTTTGCTTCAAAATCATCACAGGACATACCACAGAAGATGAGCTGTTTGTATGTGACCAGGTTACACAGCAGAAACCCTGAGCAGAGCTGAGCCCTTCTGCTGGCTCCAACCCAAAACTGTACTTCATCTACATCTTGGAGATACCCCTTCCTCCTTATCTCCTCTTTCTGGTTTTAACTGTCCATCTAATAAAATCAGTATTTTGACAGGCCGTACCAGGACAGCTTCACTCGCTGGCTGGAGCACAACAAGGGACTGCCAGGAGCCAGCGTGGGGTCTGGTACAGGCTCAAGCAGTCCTTAGGAGGATGCCATAGGGTCACATTCCTGCCACAATGAATCCAAGGGGCCGCCAGTCTCGTCTACAAGCTCTCTGCACTGATGTTATTCATAATCAGAGCAGTCTCGCTCCTGGCTCCGGGTTCAGAGAGGTTATAGAGCCATAATGAATCATACCCAGTAAACTGAATTACTGCTCTCATCAATAAGCGAGATCCAGCATTTAAATGCATTTTATCCTTTTTGAGATAAGAGCCACAGCTGACAACTGTATATGCATGAAAAATTCAGGGGGAAGATATTTCAAGTGTAAACTATGAGGCCACAGGAAGAGACGGGGTTGTCCTTGTGCAGTTTTATGGACAGTCCTGCAGTAGCCTCAGTGTCTCTAACAGTCACACTTTCTCAGATGAAAGAAAAAAAATATTAAGAGTTTGCAGTTTTCTCATCTGGAAATAAAGAATTAGCATGTTTTGTTCTGGTGTTTCAGTTGTTAGCAAAATATCCAGTTTCTGTGTTACTTTCATAGAATCACAGAATCACAGAATGGTTTGGGTTGGAAGGGACCTTAAAGATCATCAAGTTTCAACCCCCTGCCATGGGCAGGGACACCTCCCACTAGCCCAGGTTGCTCAAAGCCTCCTGAAAGGTTGCTCCTTTCTTCCTGAACAGTGAAACCTGGATTTATTTCTCCATTCCAACTTCCACCTTCCACGATGGCAGGTGAGAGCAACTTAATGGATAAACTCTGCAGATGCAGCCCAAAATTATCAACTCCTCCCTTTCACCAACCAGATGGTACAGAAGTTAATTTCTTCAATAGGTTAAGCATATCAAGGGGAAGAAGAGAAGGAGCACCTACAGCAAATGGGAAGAAACACAGAATCACAGAATGTTAGGGATTGGAAGGGACCTCGAAAGATCATCTAGTCCAATCCCCCTGCCAGAGCAGGAACACCTAGATCAGAAAGAACCCCTGTTCTGCAGACAAAGCCCCATCAGGATGGCTTTTAACCCTACCTCACGGTGACTAACTGAGGCTTACGGTGTCTAAACCCTACACCGGCCAAAACACAGAAACCTGCTCACTCCTACCTCTGCAACAGACTCAGTCAGTGACCTCAGGCAAGTCACTGAACATGTACGTGCCCCAAATCAAGTCATTGAACATGTGCGTGCCCCAACTCAAGTCATTGAACATGTACGTGTCCCAACTCCTCCGCAGGACAGCGATACTGAGATCCAGGGAGATTTATGCAGATTTATGGGGTTAGAAAATAAAATGCACCACTATTACGAAACGCCACATGACTCAGCATGGTATTTTTAACCGACTACATGAGGGCCTTGGGTGTTCAGCGAAGTATGTATATTTCTTTTTCATGTTCCCAAATAATATTATTGCTCCCATTTCTGCTAAATATCTACATCAGGGCAAACAAAACATCGAGCAGGCAGCTACGGCTATACTGGGAGTACCAATGTGTCAAATAAAACCAGCTCCTTTATTCACTGGAGCATCTATAATCAAGCCTCGCTATTTCTTACTTTGCTATTCTGTAAATTTGATAAACCCTAGACGCTTCTCAACAAAGATTCAGCACAACAGAGCTGCATGGGTAAGTGAGCTCAGCCCCGGAGAAAGCGGGCTCCACATTACTTACCCAGCAGTATTTTTATAAAATATACAACAGCGTGTTTATTGGAAGGCTGGGAAGTATTATGGTTAATACATCACTCTAAATTAAAATGTGTCAAAATAAATGAAGAATCACATTTACTGATACAGTTTCTTTCGCTGTTTATTGGACTTAAGCACTTAGCTTGCTAATTGAGAAAATTCAGGCATTTGCAACAAGCTCCCCAGCCATTAGTGTAAATGAATGCTGTAAATGGACCAGCTGAAAAAAATGCCAACAAAAAATTAAGAATGTTCCTTGTACTCTATTCCTGTTCGTTTGGTATAAAAAGCAGAGCAGTTCAGAGGGCTAAACCAAAGTTTTAAATTCCTTTTCCTCAAGGAATTTGGCTGTAATACCACCTGTACATCACGGCTGACAAGCGCAGCAGTACTACAAGCTTTTCACAACCGGTACTTCACATGCCAGCTTAACACCAGCTGAAGTCTGGAGCCAAAGCAGTGCAGCTTCCATGGCCTGGGCGTGCACACACTTGTGTCTGTGAAAGATGCTTCTCCATGTCTGCCACGACTGAACTGCCTCTGCAGAACCTCCAGAAACTCCTCCTAAGCAATTCCAGGAGCCTTTTTCCTGAGGCAGTTACATAGATTTATTTTTATAATTGAGGTCCAAAGGGAATAAGGAAGTCTCAATGATGCATAAAAACTCAAGAACATAAATTCCCTCTCTGTCATAGCCTCAAACCTCATATATCAGACCATGGTATTTAACAAAAGTAATTACATGTATCACAACATGAACCTTATTATTGTCCGTAAGTTAATTGTCCTTGCTACATTACAGCCTTTTCTCCTGCTTATCCCACAACATTAGCTGTACTCTGATGGCTTCATTTACAAACCCTAAACTTCTCTCCTGGGACAATTTGGCCACACTCCAACAGTCCCACGAATAACTAAGAAAATGCTAATGATAAATATTGCATGATAACAGAGAATAACTTCACCTGCCCTCCCTGGAAAATGCATTCAAACAAAAGTTACCTTGCTCTCTACTCCAAATCAAATGTGTCATCCTCAGACTATAGCTCACCATAGTACCAGCCTATGAACTCAACAGGGCTTTTGCTGTGTCTTTGTACAACATCTGAGACAACGTGACATTATCCCTGACGCTCTGCAAAAGCAAAACCAGCTACAAATTATTACTGCAAGTGACAATCCACATGGATCCTTCCATCACCTGCAACACTATGTTAGCCAACGATTGGAGAAACTCAAAACTTACAAATTGCAAAGATGATGCTGACGATTACCTAATTTTAATCTACCCGAGTACATTTAATCTACCCTGAATAGATTAAAATTAATCAGTCTCTCACAAACACTCGCTACTTTTGATAGGTTCCTTTAAAAAAAAACAAAAACTCAAATAACCCAAAGACATTTGCTTAAGAAATCAAGAGATACAGATGTTTTCTTTTTACATCATAGCAGTTGTTCACCTTTTTTAACACAGAAAGAATACTCTTAAAGGAGAAAGAATATGACAGCGTCCCGAAACACTCTGAAGACTCCTCCAAGGAACCACACCTCAAACTGTCACTTTATTTACTTCCGATATTCATTCTGCAAGCCTATCTTAATCTGTTTAACAGGTCAAAAAATTATTGGCTACACAAACCACCTTAATCAAACTCCCATCAATACCTATTATATTTTTGTGCTTGTATTATTATTACCTACTTTGCACTAAATTTCCAGCCTAAACCAATTCTAGAAAACAACCTTCCCCCTCCAAAACATTTCAACAAAAATATCATTATTTTAAATCAATAAATAGGTCATTATAACCTTCCTGGGTAACAAGGTCACTTCTATAAATCCACCTCCTTAGAAGGCAATTCACCAAAGTCAAGAAAACCTGTTAGCTCTACATTTTCCCTTCTTGAATTTTTGAAGGATTAATATATCTCAATAGAGTCAATAATGCAATCAAAAATTACACATCCAGAGCTAGTGAACTGTGTTACACTTTCTCCCTACAAAACTCAACATGACAATATTACAAAAAATCTGCGAATACATGCTAGGCACACGGCTTGTATAAACACAAGTGATCAACTCCAGATAATCATGTTCTCGCTCATGCTTTTTTGCTTAATTAACCAACTAGCCAACCATCTCTGTTTTAATAGATTACTAAAACAGAGCTGAATTCTAATGCTGGAATAATAGATTCTTTCTGTCTGTTAACATGTATTTACTGCTCCAGAATCTGCTGGTTATTTCTGTCATGCTTCGTGGTTCTGATTAATATTTTTCCTTGAGGGAGAGAGGAGGTGAGATGATTCTCTAATTTTTGCTCTTCTGAAGATAGGGGAGAAGGATTCATCAGGTTAACCCGCAGATGACTGACTTCAGCTGGCCTGGTTGAGTAAGTGGCCGTGATGGTCACCACCAGGAATACCTTTTGTCCTGTTTGGGTCTTGACAAAATCAGAAACAAGCTCAAGCTGGATGAACCCCCCCACACCCTACGAATACACTGTGAAATCAGGTTCAGCTACGAGACAGGCTCACAGCCACAGAGAGGGATTTATCCTTTTGTAAAATGGTCCCTTCCAGGCAGTATGGTCAGCTACAGGATAAAGTCACACTTTTGCCAGACAAGGGAACTCACGGTACCTCAGTTTCCACTAACTCATCACCCATCAAAAGCTCTACGTCTCCCATCTTGTGACTTTATTTTACCTGCCCATCAGCTGAATTGAACCAGAAGATCTGTTTTGTGTGCCCTGCTTTTCCTTTTGAAATCACAATCTTTATCACAAATGATCCTTCAGCAACCAAAGAAACACTTTTTGCATTTTTGGTTCCTAGAAAGCCCTTCTGCGTGCACAAGCCTTGGCAATGAAGCTACATCAAACTGCTGCTTGACCTCTGTCTGTAAGAGGTTTTCCTCCCTTCAATGATCTAACACATGTTGCCTCCAACCTATAACAGGAAGAAAGGATGAAACCAGAGCAGATTGCTGTGTTATGACCTGTTTTTTCTCCATCCTGCCAAGATTTAACTGTAGCCGTCCAAAAAATGTAGGGAAGTGGTCTGGGGAATTTCACATTGGTTAGCCAGACTTTTTCAGAAGAGCTCCTCAGTGAGACAGAACTTAACCTCAGGATGACTTTGAAGTTTATAAAAAGAACCATCATTTAAGTGAAAGCCTCTAACCTCAACAGAATGAAATTGTATGGACGGGGAGATGCAGCTCTGTAAAAAACAGAATCAAACTGACTCATCACATTATGAATTTTTACTGCACCGTTCATGCTAACACACTGGATTGCTGACAGGCCCTCTGGCTTTCTACAGTTTCACAGCCATGAAACTAGCCAGGGAATCCACCATCAACTGAAAAATTATAAAACAGGGAGAAAAAAAAAATTGTGTGGAATATGCAATTGCAAGAAGCTGCTTTTAATGGAATGAAGCTGGCAAGCTAAGCTGAGGAACAGGCACGCTTATCCCTTCACATTCTGTTTGGCCACTACCTTCTCCATCATTCAATCCTATCTACTGGGGTAATAATTCACTGCTGTACATCATTTAAAACTAATAAAAAGATGTGCTATGAGAGCCAGCTCTAACCAAGTGGAAAAGGAGAAGAAAAGTATTGAGAGGGAGATAATTAACTCTTTTAGCTTCCAGGCCATTTTATGCAGACAGTAAAATGGAAAGAGGTAAATGAATTCCTCACTGATTTTCCCCGTTAGGTTGGCCCGGCCCCCGTAGGGGTACAAGGTGCCTGCTGCTCTTGCAAGACCCCTGTGAGTGACAGCTGTACTCCCTGTCCTTGAGTTTTACAGCTGAAGCAGCACTGGGGGGTCAAAAGCAGGGCTCCGTGCACTCTCCACCTCCACACAAGCCAGCCTGGCAGCTTTTCAGCACACAGCATTTTTGGGGGGACCAGGGCAGCAATGTGAGGTTGAATCAGACAGAGAGGATCTGCTCCTGAAATGTATTCCCTGCAGACGGCTTCAGCTGCAACACACACGACAGAGGCCACTGCTGTTAATTATTTTATCTTTTAAAATGAGGGGGGAAGGTTGAGTAAATGAGATCAGATCAATCAAGTTTAAATTATTCAATGTCTTAATATTTCTGAAGGGGACTTCTATTCGATTACTAAGCTCCTCCATCTCAGTTAATAATTAAATAATATGCTGGCAGGCACAATACAGCATGATCATTTCTATTATTACTCACGATGATATCTGGTGCTCCACTACACATGTAGCTGGGAGTTAGTAGTTTTGGCAGATCATTAATTTCCCAGTTTAAATAAAAGCTTTAAAACCTTGTTGCCTGTAGTTAGGGCACATCCAAATCTCATAAATGGAGAGTGTAATGCTGTGTTGATGTAAAAGAAGTTTCCGCACAGCTGAAGACAGAGAGTTAGATTCACCTTTGGAATCTTGCTATATTGGGTTGTTTATTTATTACTGGACATTATCTTTCAGAAGCTGATGTAAACTAAGGCTTTTGGCACTTGACTGCAAGACGTGCAGGGTTGCACTGGAGAGCCTGAGATAACAATTCCTTCCTTAGTTTTACAGGGGCTGGAACCACATAGTTAGCAACAATGATTATTTCTTTTGCATTGTCTATGTGGCCTCATAAAGCACAAGCGTCACCTTCAGATCTGCTGAAATTCCCAGGATGGGCATGGTACCAAAGACCTGCGCCACGTGAATCCTCCCAGCTGGCACACTTTCCAACTGGGAGCTACAAGTAAATATACAATTGCTGACCACTATTTAAGATGAGACAGGAAGGATTTTTTGGGGATGTTTTCCAAGAGGTGAGAAAGCAGCACCACCACACCTTTGTCCACGCTGCCTCCTGCAAACAAGTCAAGACTATTTTGTCATTATCAGTTACAACTTGACTGACCTGTATCCAAATACAACCTACTTTATAACTGTTTTCTGACCCCGAAGGAACAGATTTTGCTCTCTGATCACATCCAGTTAGGGGAAGAAAAACAAAATAAAACATAACAAAAAACTGTCACAGACCTGGACGGAGCAACCACTTAGATTATCATTACAACACTAGAGATCTCCAAAAACCAAATCCATCTTCACAACAAGAATTGGGTAACAAAATGTTTCTTAAATCGATTTATTTTACTATAAAAATTAGTAAACCCACTACATTTTGAAGCAGACAGGAAATGAAAAGAAAAATGTCATTCCCAAGCTTGCTTACCTCCTCAGCCCCCGCGGTTGGTGTAACGGCCAATCTAGGCTCTGGTGCTAATTTCACAACATCAGCCAAGGACACATGCGTCTCAGCTACAAGCCCTGCAATGAGAATCACAATCCTGATCAATGCAAAAAGCACGATGAGGGATGTGCCTTGACTCCCTGACAAATTAATACATTATATTGATCTTCCCTGGTCAGGTCAGCATTCAGGATTGAAGGATAAATGGCAGAAGATCTTACATTCCAATGTGCTAGCCCGGGAAGTGGGGACTCTGCGATTGAGCTTTTGCCAATCACTCAATCTGTACCCTGGAGACTAGGTAAGCAACAGAAATGCTACTCAACAATATCAGTAATTATTTATGGCTACAACAATACAGTAAACAGCAGC
Organism: Syrrhaptes paradoxus; assembly: GCA_013400615.1. Classification (NCBI taxonomy): domain Eukaryota; kingdom Metazoa; phylum Chordata; class Aves; order Pterocliformes; family Pteroclidae; genus Syrrhaptes; species Syrrhaptes paradoxus. The sequence goes on from VZTO01001401.1 coordinate 194,289, forward strand.
GAAAATATGGGGAAGTGAGAGATTCAAGGACAAAATGTGACTAAAGAAAAAAGGAAAAGAAATGAAAACACTGTCATAAAAATATGCTACAAATTATTAAATACGTTTATATATAAGGAAGCAGAATAATAGGGGAGTTCTGCTACTACAGCATTTTGCTTTGCAAGTGAATTGTAGCATTTCAGGAGTTCCTTGTTACACCTGCTAAGAACCCCAGGCTAACTGCAGAACACCCTACTTGTAGGTGTACACTGCAATATTATTAAAGAGTCCTTGCCATCAATATTTCATTTATATTAGCAAGTGTTCACTTTTACTCTATTTCTTTGCCTGACCAAGATTGAGTCAGCTGAAAGCATCAATCAGAAATGCCATTTAGAAACACACACAGCACGCCCCTGGGGCTTGGCTGGCACAGCACCTCAGCTAAGGAGTCCCTCCATCAGTGTGGCATCCACAATCTTCACTCAAACGCTCTGTCAACCAAGCCTCAAGATTTCCTATGACATTGGCAGAGGGAATTCACATCTTCCACACGTACGAAATATCTCCAGACACTTTAATGATGGTTCCACATTGTGTGTGCATTCACACACAAGAGGTGCTGGAAAGCTTCTGGTGGCTTCAGAAGCAGTAGGCAAAGTTTGAAGGGAAATACAGTTTGGAAACTTGGCTCTCAAGGTGGAAAAATGATTCCATTGTGTTTTCAAACATACTGATAATCTAACAGTACTGTATCCAATGTCCTGCAAAAGCGTACTTTGCCTGACAGAAGCCTTGTGTCTTTTCTGGAAATAAAGAGGAGAGCATGCCGTGTGCATTAAACACATCGACTCAGCCTTTGGCTGTGCAGTTTTCTGTGCTGTTTTCAAATGCAAGAGAGCGTGTAGTCTTCAGATGCTATAATGTGACAGCAGAATTTGCTTCTAAAATTAAAACTTGGTTGATTTCTTCTGATGTCTGATGTTATCTTTTCCATGCTTGTTGCAATCCCATGAACATGTACAGGAGCTGTCCATGTCCTAAGGTCCAAATCCTAAAGCTTCTAATTAGAAAAACTGACACTAACAAAAGTTGGTCTAAATAAGGACTTCAGAATTTGATACACATTCCTTGATTTGTTTAGCTGTGAGATATTAGAAACTAAAATATGGGAAGAAAATTTCCTGCCTAGGATTCAACTCTTAAATGGCTGATGGCCCATGCTTAACATATATCTGCAGGCATTAACAGATATATGTTAATCAACACATTAATGTGGGACTTGGACTGTTGCATTACAGTGAGTGATGTAGTACAGCAAGGAAAACGACTGGTCAACCTAAGAGCAACTCAAGATTTATGTTTTTACAAAAGAAAGTTCATACTCGAGCATGGAGCCCAGGACACCCTGCACATCCTTCGTCTTGATATTTAAAAGCTGGAAGATACATATAGGTTTAATATCATTTACGCCTTCTCTGGTCTTCTTTGCTAGGACTGATCTTTTATTTGGTTTGACCATTTCAGCAATCCCATTTACAACCTGCTCCACAAACTAAGGCAGCAGGTTACACCAACAGTTTCAGTTGGCTGTATTCTTCCAAGAGCAGCACATGGAGGCAGCAACTCAACACATTAGGGTCCTAGACCTTCCCCTGTCAGTATCAACAGTTTCCAGGCCCTAGCCCTTGGCTGAGAAGCAGCCACAAGAATTGAATTATAATGTAAATGTTGTTCTTGGGCCTGATCCAAGCATACTAACAGCAAAAAACCCTCTTTGACCCGGGTGACCTTCCAGTCAGATCCACACAGCTTTATTATCCCCTCATTTTCTGTAATGTTAATCCCAAGCATTAACCAACTGAAATTAAATGCCCAGACCGCTCAGAAGTATCTCCTTACAGACTTACCATGAATTGCTCTGTAAGCGCTTCCTAAACAAGCAGAGTTGGCGGTATCGATAGTGTACACCGGTGCGTTGAACACATCAGACAGGACCTGAAAAGTATCAAAGCATCAGTTATACAGTCCATGAAAGACAAGGGATAAGCAATCCCCGATCACTGCTTAGGAAAACAAATAACTACCATACACCCCAGCCAAGCATTTGGGTACCCACGGGAAGAAGCACCGCAGGCAACAAGTACTCCTTAAATTGTCACACAACAGTGTATTGGTAAATCTGAGCTAGGGATGTAACTGCAGCCAGGAAACAAAGTCCCATCTCTCTCCAGATCTCTTTATTACAAGTTCAGAGATGTCTGGGTTCAAGCATCATCTCCCTCCTATTTCCACACAAGCAGCTGTTGTGGTTTAATCCCAGCCGGCAATCAACCCCACACAGCTGCTCACTCACCCCCCCCAGCAGGACAGGGGAGAGAAAATTAAGACATATTTGGATAGGAACACAGGAGGTTCAATAGCTCTTTTCCAAAAACACTGTCAATAAACTCTTTCCACTTTGGTTTCATCACCTCTAGGATTGCAGGTGCCCCTCAGGCTGAGCAGGTAAGAAGCCAGATTTAACATTTTGCAGTTTTATTGCTTTGCCAAGCGGAACAGTGTCTCACCCGATTTACATCTATACAACTGAGTGTAAAACAAGGCCAGAGTGTCCAGGAACCCAAACCATTTGCATTAGTGATCTGCAACGCTAATCCAGAATTTACAGCTTGGTTAATCATGTGCTCCACGGCTTCATAAAAGATGACTAAGACATTCAATCCATATATGCTATAGAAAAAAAATAATATGCAACATTTCTAAAGGATTTTGCCTCTTTCTCTGAAAGTTTGTGGGGAATCTGTAAATCAAAACCTTTGAAAAATCACCAGTTTCCATAACTGTAAACAAAAGTGGCTGCTTGCTAACTAGAATCCAATGAAAGTCTGAGCTTATACACTTAAAACTCTTCTGGTAAGATAGACAAGGCGGTATTGCCTAAATTTGCTTGCAAGCAAGCATTGAGCAATACATGAGCTTCAATGCTAGAGGACAAATGGCAAATTAATCATGGTATTACTAAAAAGCCCTCTGGAAATGATAAGATCACAGAGTACTGGTTCCACTGCCCATCCTGCCAGCCAACACTACCGTGTTGTTTCAGCACATTCCCCATCTGCCTCTTCATCTCATGTCTAACAGGTATTTTTTGTCTTAAGCTTGAATTGTAAATTCCTTTAGACAACAGAGGTCTTTTTTTTTTCCATCTCCGCAGAGCCTTATACAAGGCAGCTCTACTCTGTAACTGAATGCTGATAAGTGCTGTAATACTACAAATAATAACTACCTTTTGTGCCACATGATTATCAAATTAAAATTATTCAAAGTTCTTATTTTTAGTAAGTCATTTTAAACTCTGGTCTCTCACGAATAATTTTAAAATAAACTGTTAGAGGTTTTACTGTTAAAATATTTCACTGTGTTTCATGTGGTCATTAATCAAGTACCATGTATGTTACTAAAAGCTTCCCAGAACTGTGGAGAAAGCTGCCCTACTGTATTTTTTTTTAACAGATTTCCTAAGTTGCCTCCTTTGCAGTGTAAAATAGAGGAGTTACTGAATGCTGATTAATTAAATGATAGTCTTTTGTAGCCCTGGAACAAATTATCCCAAATTGACCATGATAAGGGTGGGAGCTCTTACTCTTCATGCAACTGATACGGTTTCTGAGGTTTTGATTAAATTAAAAAGAAGGATCCAATTAACCAGTGATTGAACTAAGTGGATGACACTGTATGGATCATACTATTTTAAGAGTTTTAAAAGCAACTGTATTGTTACATGTGAAGAGCAAGCATCGCAGCCACCACCCTCCCATCCCCATGATTTTTCAGTTGTGTATGTTGCAGAACTACATAAGAACATTCAGTTCTTCATTCCACAGTAAGAAGATCCCTCTAGCACCTAAATTGAAAATACAGCTTTAAAAGCAAACTCATCTATTAATCCAAACACTTTCCTGATGTGTTCTTAGCAGAATTACTCCAGTAGGGACCAATATTTTAAGCAATTAACCCATCAGTTAATTTCCCAACGTCAAGTTCCTAAGCAAAATAACCAAAGCAGATGAAGAGATGTGACATCTACAGGCAAAACATGACAAATTTTCTGTGTCCCAATCAGCTGTACAACCAACGGTTATACGAACGTGCTTTAGATGCCTTAGGAGAAAGGGACCATTTGCTCTTTGCTCTTCAACCTCCATTTATTCCAGCTGAGGTTTCGCAGAGCAGATGACCCTCCTTTCATACGACTGCAGCTGTCAAAGAGGATGGTGCATAGTTGAGGCTGGCCTCTAGATGGTCTATAGCCCATGGAAAGGGATTGCTATCTCCAGAAAACAATTCACCCTGTGTTGACTAACTTCAGTGCTAGGACTTAACCCAAGATTAAGACAGATGGCTTTGGGTGTAAAGGTCTACCTCAGTGTCGGCGCCTCTAGTCAAAAGGGAGCTTGACAATGTAGCGTCACCTCAGGAGGTGACACAATGCCAGTAAGAAAGATACTCAGAACAACAAGGGCAGGGTTTTGTTTGTTTGAGGTGGGGTTTTTTAAGTGTTCGGCACCAGCATAACCCCCCTCCAGATTAATTCATGGTCCAACTTTGATATGAATGACAAAAGCTATAAAAATCTCCGGTATCATATCAAGTCTCTTCTTGATTTTTTTTGCTGATTGATTTGATCTAAGTGATGAGACCTGGAAACCACCAGCGCTTCACACAGACATTCATAAAAGTTGTCAAGTGTAAAAATATCTTTAAAGTTCAATATAAAATTAGCATTGGGCTAACAGTTTCCACACTAAAGTTGAAGAAAAGCTCCAAAGACCTTCAGCGGATTCACAATCCCACATCCACACTTTCCTGTGCAGCTGCAGCAATTTGGATTCAGTACATCAAAACAAAAATGCAGATGTAACTGCAAGTTCAGTTCAAAGGATTTAATTTTCTACTTACCTGTAAGATCTTTTTATTGTGGGATGCGCCACCAGTAGCCAAAATCCTTGTTTTGGGCACTGCAAGGCAATACAACGTAGAGATCAGAACGAAAGCGCAAATTGTCAAGATCTGCGCTACTGAACCAAGGGATGAGAACACGGAGGTGGGAGTCAGATGATCTGGGCTCTCTCTCTGTACCTCTAATTTACCTTCTATAAAAAAGGAGATAAGACTAATTACCCACCTTTCCAAGGCACATTAGAACACTTCCTCAGCACACATAAATATTGCAGATCTATTATTACAGTGCTATCAAAGTCAGGGAAACTTGCAAAAGAGACATACAACAAGAAAGGCAGTGTTCTTATACTACAGCTCTGGGCTGAGGTCAGATTGGTTTGGCTCGTAGCTGTATAGATACAAACTGACAGATAACCTTTAAAACCAGCAATATTTTCCAAATTTATCTCCTCATAATGTTCTCAGTCCGAGTTCACCGAAACCTGGGCAATCCCTATATACCTGAATGAGAAGGAAGTGTGTCAGAAGGCAACTGGAGCTGGTCTACGTCACTCCAATAAAAATAAAAAATACCTGAATCTTCATCCAATGCAAACCCACAGCTTTGGGGGTGTTAAAAAAAAATTGTCCTGTTTTCTTTAGTCTTTAAAGAAACACACCTTTCCTTCTCACATTCCTGAATGTCCGTCCCGTGCCTCATCATTTATTTGTGTGCATGCTCCTCTGGATCACAGCACGCAACAAGCCACCCATCCATCCATCACCACAATTCAGAAAGGCATTACAAACGTGAGTAGTCCAAATAATCTCACTGAAGTTCTTCAAAGGCTTAGAACAAAATAAATGCATAAATACTTTGATATGGTATATTTTAAAAATCTAAATACTTAATTATCCTGATTTATAACAACAGTAAGTGATACCATTATGTATACCTCCCCAAAAGGGGAATTTTACCGTGGTTATTGTTTTGTTATCTTTAACCCCTTTTTAATAAAAGCTAAAGATAATTTATTTCTCACAAGGCAAAGTTAGTCAACTTATACTGATGCTCTAAATAATTTCCTGTCATTTATCCTTTCAAGTATCTTAATGACGAAAGCCCTGAAGACAGAATTAGAAATAAAGGGACGGTGCAGCTCACCATGCCATTTCTAGACCCACAGCTAGGTGCTGCGGTGGAGTCCAAGACTCAGACAAAGCATTGCATGGGGGACCCTATTTTACTGATAAATTTAATTTGATTTTCCTCTTTGGAGGATATTCAGTGATGCACAAATTGGGTTTTAAAAGCCATTAGGATCTCTGTCAATGTCAGTAAACAAATCAAACAAACAGCAGAGTGATTCCTCAGGGAAAACAAGTTTCAATTATACCAACACACAGTGACAGATCCCTGCCAAGATTATTACAACAACATAATAGCACAGAAACCAGTGAAAAATAACTAGTAAGCCTCTGTTCCTAGAAACCAAACCGAACGCCGAATGATTTACTTAGTAGTCACAACTCGGTTGTGCTAAATCTTGTTGTAAACATAAATCCTTGCAGAACTACCATACCCAACTTGAACACACCACATTTCAGAGACACCCAGACAGACAGAATGAGAAACAAACATGTTTGCTACGCTGCACAGCAGCTAAAACCAAAGAACAAGGCATGCTCGCTCTCCGCTGCCTCTGGAAGCGGGCTGAATAAACTGCTGGGCTATCACCATCAGCAACGAACAGTGGGCAAGCAGAACAGCACCCACCCCTGCGAACACTGCGAACATATCTCAGCTCAACTGCTTCTTGCACTTCCATCTGCATGCCAGCTCTCTGTCTTAGGGCTTCTGCTCCACAACTTCCCGCATGTTTCAGAGCCCTGTCGGTATATATCGCTGTCTGCTTCCACTGGCCCTGTAACTGATGGGGCAGGTAGGGCTGATTTGTGCCTTCTAGCTGACTCCAGTGCCCCTGTAACAGATAATATTTTTGTATCAGGAATCAAGGACTGGACAGAAGACTTACTCCTTGCTAGGTCAGAAGTTTTGGCTACATTACCAATTTATGCCATAACTGTAATTCAGAAAGAAAAGCAGGAGTGAACGTACAGCGCATTACCTATTCCATACAGACCACTCATGGGTATGCATCTACCCTACTATTAGTTGAGTTAGACATCTACCAAGAGGGGAAACAGATCTCAAGTCTAGAGGTGTTTAACACCCTGATTACCTGCACACCCTTCTTATAATTCTTTCAAAGCAAAATACTAAGAATGTTTTCAGTATATAGCTAGCCTACTTGATAAAATAAACTAACTTAATTTACACTCTGAAGTTTCTAATGTTGGTTGGACATCTCAAGTACTAAATCAGATCAGCTCATGAGTACAAACACACTAAAAAAAACTAAAACCTAGGCTGCAGCTACCTGAAGGGCAAAATTATTAATTCTTCTCCACTTTGAATAATTAGGATGGCTCACTTCACCAAAACGTAACCCAGTAGTAACAGCCTAGTGAACCTTAGCCATCACTGTCTAACAACAGAATCTGACCCGTTGTACTGGTGGGACTGGTCCATTGAGACCACATGGAAGAGTGATCTTAGGTGAACCCAACGTGCTGCGTTTCCAGAGGCAGCTCTGTGTGGGGCCAGAGAAGAGACAACAGCTTCCCTGGATGAGTTTCAGCAACTTCTAACAGATGAGGAGCAGGTCCTTGTTCGAATTTGCTGAATTTTAAGTTTCTCTCTCATCTCAGTTTCTCTCTGGAGAGTGAGGAAAATGCATTGATCACTGATTTCAGGGACTGTCTTTTTAATGCCAGTATTGTGTGCTTTACTGAACGGTGGACATTTGCTCCGAGATGTGTAATTGGATATATCTTATAAATAAATAAAGAAAGCCCATCATTTATGTATACAGCGGCATTAACAAAGACATCGTTCATCCATCACTAGCAGTGTTCTCAGCCAGCTGTGTTTGAATCTGTCAGGAGCTACCATCTATCCCCTACGGCAGTGAAAGAACTTAAAACCAGTGTTACCATAAAAAAAAAACAACTGTAGCAAACATAATTCATGAATTCAATTCTTTGACAGTTGAGAGAATCAGATTTAAACAACTTTTAATTAAAAGCTCCCTGCATAGTACCTAACCAACCAGTTTATTTCCTTCCTATTTAAAAATTCATGATTTTTTAGAGAGCTGATACATAATTTTAACCCTACCTAGAAAGCATTTGCAGCTGCACATGGGATGGTGTCATCCTGCAACAGGCACATCTGCAGATCTGTTATCTGCTGTGGAACGCGGCAACTGATCTAATGAAATTCAGTTAAAATAATAATTCCCCCTGGACAGGAGGAGGGGGGAAGACCCAAGTAAAGAAGTTCACTTATTTCAGAACACTGACCATAAGGCACTTTCCCCGACAAGACGGAGCAGTCAGCCCACTCGATGTGTGTTACCACTCACACAACCACTCCCACTCTGCCTCTCACACAGATCCAGCAAGAAATGAATGATGTTAAAGTTCATCTCCTGGATCTTGTTTGCAGCCAAAAAAATACTGCTTTTATTGAAAGGCATATAGGGGAAAAAAAAAAAAACCAAAACTGTCACTGAGAAGATAAACTATCATTATTTGTGTTCAGCCATCGGTTCCAAAAAGACCGACTTCCTGTATCACTGTACATTTACAAACACAGAACTGACGCCTTCCCAGAAAAGCAAGCAGTTTAAGCAGATGAAGACAAAAAGGTAGAGGGGAAAACCAAAGATTTTTAGAAAGTGCAGACTCAAAGAGGATCTGAAAGGGCAGAACCCAAGCGGATTCAGCAGGCGAGGCAGTGGAAGCAGTAACACAGGGCAGGTCTCTCCTGAGCATCCCCTCTAACGGTCTTGGCAGATCACCGTAGCTATTAAGAAAAATAATCCCATAAGCAAAGTCTCATCAATCAGAAGGTCAGTGCTGATAATTAGCACCAAAAACCTGCTGCCACATTATTTGCGCAAGGAGACTGGAGGTAGAAATTCAGCCTCCCGTTCCACCAGGAGTGGGGTCAGACCAGACCGCTAACGGGCCCGGATGCTGAAATCGATGGGAGGACTTTTGACCTCTCAGCTTTTGGATCTGGCTATATTTCAACTGGACTCTAACAATCCACCTGCCTCAGTCCAGAATTTTGCTGGCTCATGCACCGCAAAGTCCAAAAGCAGAATTTGACCTTCCGTTTTGTGTCTGAAAACTCTTCTTAAACTTTTCCATCTAAATTTCCAGTTTCTACCCCAAACTTGAGGCAATCGCTGACTTTCAAAACTCCTAAAAGACATTTCCAAGGCTTCAACTAAACAACTTCATAACATCTTTCTCATCACAAGTGAATCCATAAATAAAACAGAACAATAGAACATGCATTCAAAAAGCAGCTGATTATGCACATGAACCCACACCAGCTATAAGCATGATTGCGAATAACTGCAATTTACAATTTGCAAGCAACGAGAAAAGTATCAGCCCCTCCTTTATTTCTCTGATTAACTGCAAACACTGTAATTTCAAAAAAAGTATTTTCTAGCTTTTCATTCAAGAAAGACAAAACAAAAATATGTGATTATTTTGTCCCATTTATAAAAACAAGTGAACCAAAATCGTCTTCCTTGCATATTAAATCTTCCAAAATTCATGCTAATCTTTCTTATTCACGTAAAGACTGTGAAACTAAACTCCCACTATGGTAAAAGGTTTCTCTTGTCTATACCTTTTTAAATATGAAAATGTACAAGTTACTGAGTGCCCTTTATGTCCCTGGGAGTTCTAGGACTGGGTCCAAAGGCATTTGCTTCTCTACCTTGTTGTGCTGCATCACTTCCGACCTCTCAAGTATTTCATAACAGAGAAAAAAATAACCGCCACAAACCAGCCTTCAGTGTATTAGACAATATCTACCTGATTGAGACAAAAGCAATGTAAACTGGAACACACTCTTTCTCTCTTCCTTTTTTTTTTTAATTTAGACCAACGCAACTGCCCAAGTGAATAAATTACAAGCTTGACGCCAAATATTCAAACAAATGCAGCCACCATTACAATTCTAAAAACAATACAGTAATTCATAAAAGCTATTCAAAAACTATTTTTAGAAGTGTTTGACTTCCACTTTGAAGTGGCACCTGATTTATTACAGAGAGAAGCAAGGCGTGTTTGCCATATAGGTTGGCTGTTTTCTTACTTATAAGCAAAGAAGTTCTCATATTTCACAGTGTGCTTTAATTTCACTGAGGGTTTCAATTGCTCAAATGTATGTCAGAAATTTTCCAGACATCATAGAATTTATTCTTATTTTTTAAATGCAGTGCCTGGGGAAGTAAAACAACTTTTAAGGACAGAATTGCTCATCAGCCTCTAAGGCTACAGCTACTATCATACCAGCTGTAATTCAACGGAGGAAAAAAGCCTCGATATTCTCAGCAACAATGACAAATATGGCTAAAAATCTCAACATTTATGCTGCTTACATAGATAAAGTCTCTACAAGGATGTAGGGGAGAATAGGGATGATTCTTCTTGCTCCCACCGCTGTAAGGCAAGAATAATACCACTAAAATGAGTAGATGTGCACACGCCTAAGTAAAACAGAGTAGGACCAGTATCCGTAGTCAAGACTCGTATGCTATTCCTAGTCTAGGTCACCTTATGTTCTCAAGCAACTTCTAATAGCAGAAATTGTTCTTCATAAGGATGGCAAATTTGGCCTTCCTAAGACCTTGCTTCAATAAAGACAAAATTTCATATTTTACAACCTGAAGCTTAAAGACACCAAATCACCTAACTTTGAAAATTCTCTTAGATCTAGCTCACTTCAGATACGAATAAACTTTAACATTGACCCAAAGCCTTTCCCTTTTCGATGGACTTCAGAAAAAATGAACATAGAAAAATATGTACATAAAGTCTCTCTTAACAGCACCTTAAACTCTTGCAGATCACCCAAAAAATACACATAGACTAATATGTACTATAGGAAACACAATCTGCTCAAGATACAACCCCACTGACAATTCAACTTCATTGACTTCAGCAGTTATACAGCAAGGGAAACTTTGGTACAGGAATAGTAAGGACTTATTTGGAAACAAGCAGATCAATAGTCATAACGCTGTTATAACATATACATTGACACGCTCACAAGGAGACCTCTGAAATATTTGCACATCTTGTAGAAATACTGCAGAGCTGCTTATCAATTTAATGTGATTGGTTTTTTTTTTTGTGAGAAGCAGATCTTTATTTGACAGAATACTTTGATGAAGCTTGGGATAAATTCCAATGGTAATGTATTAAAAACAAAAATCCATGATTCAGCACTAAAGTTTACAGCAGGGGGAAAAAAAAAGCAGTGGATTCAGACCAAAAGTTTTCATAGATATAGGCTGAATATTTTGGAAAAATCTTCCTGAGAAAGGTTTTAAGGAAAGAGATGGGAGACAAATTAGAAGGACCACTTAAAATCTGTTTGGTCAAGACTGAAAATGTATTTGGGGAAAAGTCCTGTCCTGAAGACATTATTACTAGAAGTAATTCAATAAACCCTTGATGTCTCTAACTTGTGTGAATTCCTGGTTCTGAATTAATTCCTTAAAGAAAAAATAAGCAATACATTTCATGAATTAGTAAGACAAAACGGGTTCATGTACCAATGGAACTGGCTTACACCAGGTTTAATATTTTCTTTTTGTCCACTCAGTAGAGTTTTCATCTTTTATTACCCAAAGTAACAAAATACTGGCAAGAACAAAATATGGCAAGAACTGTGAAACATAAAGATAGTGTGTGTTGGGGAAAAATACTAATCACCACAAACATCCACAAAGTAGCCAAGGCTCCCATTAAAGGCTTAACATAACAAAACACAACCTGCTTTGATTCACCACACACTTCCACAATTATTCATAGATTCTTGGCAACACCTCTACCTTCACCTTCCACTTCAGAATTCCTGTGGTTCAGCAAATAAACATGAAAAAAATCTGGAACCAATGTGACAAATTAACTGATTCTCAAAAAATATTCTGAAGCAGGTGGTACCAGTCTGAAAACAAAACCTAGAGGAGATCCAAACTGGGTATTTGAAATCTAGCCATCACATCCAGCTATTTAATAACCTACCTACAGAGAGCCCAAAAAATGTAAAAGGTCAGAGTGGACCATCTGCTTAAAGGAGGTCACACACCTTTCCCACAGCAACCCCACCATCCAGCCCAGCTCTGTGGTCACTGACCTACAGCCATCTGAAGAAGCCACAGCACCTCAGCTGAAGGACTCAGAGTGACAGAGGGTATACTGTGTCTACTAGCTGTTTTCATGCTCACTATCTTTAAAGTTAAATATCTGCACTTTTCCCATAACTTAGATTTTTATTCTTTAAACGTCTAGTCACTTAATCTTTGTGGCTTCAGCCTTCCAGTTAAAACATTACTATAGAACTGGGTTTCCCCTTCATGTGTTGGCACTTACAGACCACGATTAAATCACATCTTCTCTTTCTTTCTGATAAGCTAAGGATTTGAAGTTCTGGTACTCATTAAAAGGCATCATTTCAAGACCACAAACCACCGATGCTTCGTGCTGCTGATATACTACCAGTACCTAGTAGAAAGGTCTTCACCACCGAAACCACTGTCAAAAAAGAGCAGAGTTGGTAAGAGCATAAAAGCATCTGCCCTAGAGGTATCTGACACGGCATGCTGTCAGCTTGCCTACCCAAATACTTAGTAAGAAAGTGCCAGTTTATAAAAACTCCTGATAAATCACGGAAAACTGCCTGGCTCCTTGGGAGAACGTTCCAGCTTTGAAGGTCTGTAGCTCCAACAGACGCGTGCTCTGTGGAGTCCTGTGGTGGGAGGGCAGATGTCCTGTGGTCCCCGTCACAGGATGCCCCAGAGTTCAGGAAGGCTCTGCCCCGAGCTACACATCAGTGCCTCTGGGAACCCTGGAAATGCAAACTTACAACTCCTGTTGCTCAGTTCCCAGGACTGGAGATGAGATATTCCCCCAAAATCAGGAGCATGCAAAATGCTCCCAGAAATTCCACTGACTAAAACCAACAATTTTATTTTTTTTTTTAATGTGCGGTGTTGCTAGCATGGCTGCACAGCTCAGTATTTCCTCAAAATATTCTGACACGTGAGAAATTTGTGCTTGAAAGTCAGGAAAATATACACCCTCCCATGCCTGTCACAACTCTGATGTGTGTAATTACCACATGTGGCTTTCCAGATCACACGCCAGTAAATAATGCTTGCTACTGAGTTATTGAGAAACACCAAAACCATCATTGTTTCATTTTTAAAAACTACTTTTCCTCATATACAGCAATATTCAGCCTTGCAAATCTTCCAAGGGAAACAGAAAATGGTATTGGCAAATGAACATATGACACCATCCATCGAAGGTTAAAATGAGAAAAGCAAAGGAGGAGATAAATGAGCCACCCAAGGTCGCACAAAATCAGTAGAACAACCAAGAATAGAACAAAGGCCTCTTCATTACTTAGATCACAAATTCATTCGATTCTGCATTAGTTAATCTGCAGAGTCTGTGCATTGTAGCAAGACATGTCCACAGGAGAAAATATAATAATCAGCTGCAAGTTCAGCACTACCTAAAGCCACAGGATATAATTAAAAGGTACAGGGTGTGACGACCTGACCTTGAACGTCAGTTGAGTGAAGAGAGGAAAGAACATCCTACCAGATATTTTGATTTTAGAGAAACCCAAACCATCACAAACTTGGGGAAAAAACAGTTTGGGATCTAGATTTGCAAACCAGATCTCTACCAGATCTCAGGACTAGTCTGCTTCCCTCAGCACCAGTCTTCGCATCTTACCAACAACAGCCTCTAGAAATGCAACAGAAAAGAGTCAAGGCTCAAGCATCATGTTATTTTTGCAAAGGATAAGCCAGCTGAAAAACAGAACAGAACTTATAAAACAAGGCAATTTGGGTGTTTTCTTTAAAAGATTTTTCAAAAGAATTATTACAACTATTTTGGCATCCACAAAGAATGCCTGTAGCTCTTCTTCTCCTAGTCCTATAAGATTTTTTGTGTTTGGTGCTGGTGAAGAATTTTTCTTCTTGATTTTTTCTGTTTAATACCTCCTACTCCCCTCAACAGAAATAATCTACAGGTTGTAAAGTACTTCACAAGAATAAAATGAATTGATAGGAGGGTGTACTAGGTTGCAAAACACTAGGCTGAGGTAGCAGAAAATCTGTTTATTTTGTTTGTTCAACAAAGTTCCATACGCCAAGAAAAGAAGCAAATATGTTGAGTAGGAAACATTTGCTCCTTTTTCTCCATAACAACCATAACAAACTTACTGGCCGAAGAAAAACATACTGACCTTCTATACGTGAGTGGGGCAGGTTCCTTCACTCCTCTGAACCTCTTTCTTTCTGCGCTACAGAACACAGCACTGGGGACCGCTTGTACCAGTTGAGGTTCTGAGCACTACTAAAGTCTTCTGTTATTAATAAACCTCCTGCTTTCCAAGTGGATTATTTATAAATGAATTTTGCGACCTCTGGCAGGCTAGAACTAAAGAGAGAATACAGGTTTTTTCCCCTTTAACTGAAAAATAAAGGCTACAGAAAGATGAATAGAGAGAAGCAATTAATATTTCCTAATAATTGTCACGCTGAATGGGAGAACAGCTATGTTTCTCCGGGTTTTTGTGCAGAAAGGTTCCAGGTAACTATTCATCCACAGGGCTGGGTTCATGTAAATCGGATGCTGTTGCCAAGCAACTATAGGTGCTAAGGAATGAAATATAGTCTGCAGAAACCTAATAGCCTGGAGAGAAAAAGAACTACAATCTGAGATTTATGGCATATATAAAAGGAAAAGAGTCATTCTCCCACACACAAAGAACACAGATACTTTATTATAAATGTCCTTAGCGTGTTTTTCTAAGGTATAATTAAGCAATAAAATTCCCACTCCACCCCAAATCAAACAGGTAAATTCTTTTTTTTTATGTTTTGTTCATTAAGCTTTCTAGAAATAGATCTTGAGAAATTAGCTGTCAAGACAAAAACCAAAATTTAACCTAAAGATCTTTCTTTTACACTAAAAAAATGTTAGCTATACAGCCAGCCCCGCAACCGCCAGTCAGCTATCTACTTTACCTTCTCATGTTTTTATACCATGCTCATTAACATTGCATCTGATCATCAGAAATTCTCTTTAAGCTTATTAAGATTTTAAAATATTTTTAGCAAGCTAATTAGAATACATTAACAGAGCTCATCTGTGTTCACCCATCATGCATATTTTATTTTATTCAGGCAAATTGCTTTTAAATGAAATATTGGACCTAGGAAGGGTACACTGTTGGATACTGAACAATACAGCCCCTTGCCACAAACATCCACTCCCAAACAACCTTGTAACTTCACGCCACTGGAGAGTGGGGAGATTTTCTGATGGCAAAGGGATTTTTTTAGTGTCTGCCCTTCAACTGCGGTGTGGGTATACAGCCTTGGTGGACCATCCCAGTACCTGAACCATCCTTAGCTGCCACCATGTTCCCGTACAATCAATAAAAGTTAAAGCAGCCAAGAGACCACTGCAATGGGAGCCAAACATCCAGCGAAGGAGAAGGAAAGAACGTCTCCAAACCATCACACTGTAGTTCAAAGGTTTTTACAAATGCACGTTTGGTGGGTTTTTTTCCTCCAGCTGACAGTCTCTGAAGATATAATTTTCTCTTAAGGCAGGAGACCACTTAGGAGCTCCGGCATGGTGTGGCAAATGGATTTGAGGTGCCACAGCAAGAACAGCTCACAAAGAACGAACCTGAAATACCTTTTGCTTTAGCTAGTATTATAAATTCCTCCCTTTAATGTCCACTAAATGTCACCAGATTCAATCAAATAAAATTAAATAACAGTTTACAAGGAAAAGAGAGACAGCAAAAACTACCTTGGGGTATTTTTGGCATGTCACTTGCAGAATTTCCCTCAAGTGACATGAAGTCCATCACTGGAGACTGAAAAATAACTACAATACTACTATAATAAGACATTCCTCAAGCTCTTGCTATGCACTCGCTCAATCCAGTCAAACATGAAATCTTTGAAATCGTTCCTTTAGACTCCATATGGCCCAATCCTTCCTATCTAAGCAAGGATGGAAAACCACACTAATTTCATCAACAGTTCCCAAGCTAAGTGGTTACTTTTGGAGATCTGCATAAATAAAAGGAGGAACAAAGTTTGCCAACCTCATGCTTGATTCAGATTTTGCACTCTCGCCGCATTTCAATTAACCTGCCACAGATTGCAGAGCTGACATGTTTGATTCGGATAGTAAAGAAAACACTCTCTAAAAAACAACGGGCCTGAAGCTTTTGATGAGCGATCATACAATCCAGATCAAAACACACATTGAAATCTCAGTCACCACACATTTCCCAATCTGCATCATTAGCACTGTCTGGTTTGAGGGATTTTGATAATCTCTTTTGCAATCTATAACAGTTCTTTATCTCCAAGGCACTGATGCCTTTTAACTAATGATCATTATTTAGGTATGCTCTGTGCCTGTAGCCTTCTCTGAGATGTTAATCTCTGCAATTCTACAGGCTGCTCTTTTATAAACTGCTGTCATACCCCCATGTTTTCTCCCACTGACAAACCCCAAAACTAGACGCATTGCATTTAGCATCTGGCTGAACACATCAGCCACGCTGGCACAGGGAAATTTTAATCACAGCTGGGCAATTCTGTGGTAAGCTCTTACAAAAGGCCAAGAGAAGAGAACCATATCGATGGGTGGAGCCCCTTTGCTCTGAACAAAGTGCTATCGATTGCACTAATCCAAAACCACCCTGCCATAACCTTTTCCTTCTATTTCTACACATATTAATCAACTCAAACATCAAAAGCATAAGCTGCAGTCTGCACTTTCTCCTCAAGCTTGATGGAGCAGAAGTTTTGTTTTTTAAAGGAATTCTCTGCCTTCGACAGCTGGAGCAGAGATTTCACCTCCCTGCCACGGGGCTGGAGCCAGGCAGCTGCCTTGGCCGCAGGGATCTGTCCCCAGCACTCGCTGCACGCTGAGTAACGAGTCAAACAACCCCAACATCTTATTTGTTGGTATTAAAGAACACAAACTGCTTTGGTTTATTTTGTAACATTTAAGCAAAGATATGTCCTATCCTAAAGAAAACGCCCACCCAGAAATCAATAAACATTTCCAGTAGCGTCCTAATTGCAATGAGTAAGGCTTGAATGAGCAATGAAAGCAAACCCACATTTTAATGCCATTTAGAGTGACCAAAGACACTGAAATATGTTTACAATTAAAAGTATTCACTAGCAAAAAGAGGGGGGAAAGTCAAGCACGACTAGATACAATAGCAAAATGAAATGCCGTTTAGCAAAGCCCATTTTGTCATCCACCTACCCTGGCGCACGCTCATTGTTCCTGCAATGGGAACAGTGACTCGGTTATCCAAGCCAGCCCGGTTTAACAAACCCCTACAATATCCCTGCTAGAGCTGCTTCTGTACTACAGCTACACTCAGGCTCACTTGGCTTGGGATTTTAATGAGAACCTGGAGCTCTCCGCTGCTTATGTGAACTTCCCTGTTACCCTAGCCATCCCAGAGCAGCTCGGAGCACCTTACCCACCCCAATTTCCCCTCTGACACTGCCAGCCCTCCGGAGAAGTCTCAGCTTTTTTTTATTCAAAACTCTTCCTGGCCATCCTCTCTCTCCTCCCTTCCTCCCAAACCCACAGCACAGATAACTCACGACCAGATCTTTTCTTTAAATTTTCTTTACATTTTCTTCTGCAGAGGCCAAAAAGTCTCTGCCACCTAAAATGCACCCCCATCCCCAAATAGCCACTGACCTTATCAATCGACTTTTTTTTTTTTTTTTNTTTTTTTTTTTTTTTTTAAAGTAAGAGGCTGCTCACATCTTCATTTGAAATGGCAAAAGGATAAGGTTTCCCCAGATGGGTACATCCTCTGGGTACCCAAGATGAGGTTCATCACATGCACCACAATGCAGCCTGTTCTCTTGAGTCCCATTCACTACACTATATCCAATCCTTGAATAAAACAGCAGTCAACAAAAATGCACACCTTCTCCCAATTCCTCACAGTTAACACATTAAGTGGCAATAAAAGGTGCAATGACTTTCCAAGGGCATGTACCTGTTTAATTATTCAAAAGAAAATTGACTCAGGCACCATGGTATGAAACACTAAAATATGCAAACGAAGTAAATTATGGGGGAAAGCAACAAAAGAGAAAAAAAGGGATCACGGTGAGAGGAACATATGGGGGCAGATATCGCCTTGTGTACCTGAGTTTCTCTGTATACTTGTGTATAAGAAGAAAAGGTTGTGAAGTGACAGAGAAATTATTATTTACTCATTTCAGTACCCTGACTAGGGTCTTGAAACAATCTAACCATGCCTAGAATTTCCTAAGAGAGTGTTATTTTCACCTATATACATGAAGCAATTTCAGAAAAAGGAATGTTTACACCTTTCTGGACAATCAAATCTCACTGCTGAGAAAACACTTGTTTCAACAGAGGCTGAATAGAACAGAAGAAAAGATGCAGAATCTGATCCATGAGTAAATCTTGTTTATTCTAAATTAAGGGCCTGAAATAAATCACTACATAACAAGAACAGGTTAACAGAAAGATATCATAACACCAATTCTAGTTATTTGACCATAAAACATGAATATCCCATTAAAACAAAGAGCATTTGATTTTAGCTTGGACCAAAGCAAATGTCTTTCCAATCAAGACATCTAGCGAATTGAATGTCTCTTGTAAGCAGGTGCTACTGTGTTACATTTTCATCCAAACTGCTGAGAATAAGCTAGAAGAAAATGACAAAGTAAATTGAACAAGAAAGTGTCTGATCTTGATGAATAATTCAATGATGCAATGCAACAAATACTGATTTTTTTCATGGTAAAGGCAGTTTACAACCGTCCTTTGCTTAGAAAAATGACCTTCTCGTGGCAATTATGCTTTTGTCTCTAGGCACTGGATGACAGCCTCGGTAATACTCATGATTCCAGTTCACGGCTCTGTTGCTGATCTCAAAGCACTCCATTCCTGCTGTATCATCTAATCTTTTTTTAAATAAGATAATCCAACTACTGAAGAACCTCAACTACAATATTAGGCACCCTGGTCACTGACTGTTCTTTAACTATTTTGGTCACTTTTCTTGTGTTTTAAAAAGCATGAGAGCATCTTTTAACAGAGTCACAACCTGCGCCCAGGCACGAGCTGTAGTAACTGCAGTGTGATGGACTAACCAAGGGTGATCGATGCCACCAGCCGGGAATACGGCAGTTTGGTGGATTCCTAATAACTTCTTACAGCAACAGGGAGAACCTGGAAGCTAAGGATCTCATGATCCACATTCAGGATTGTCTGCACTCTAACAAAACTACATTACACCTACCTGTGTCTTCTACCTGTTAATAGACCAGAACCACAGCTGGAAAGCAGGATTCAGGGCTGTTGGTTTGTATTTCTGCCTTACACCATCGACGACTTCTTGCATTAGCTTGGGCAACCTTCCTTCACGCCTAAGGGCAGAGCTTCTACTTTTATAAACAGGCAGTATTAACATGAAACCTAGTGGAAAGATGATAAAAAGCATCCACAAGGAGAAAGGGAATAAACTCATTTCTTCATAGCCAGGACAGACAGAACAATGCCTGACAGTACTAAGCTGTGACATGCCAAAGTTAGATTTGTTGCAAGAAAAGCTTTTTAGTAGTCAAGAGAGCAAGACATAGGAATAGGTCAACCACCACTTCCACTCCCTGAGGAACTGCTTGACTGCATGGATAACAACAGTGCAAACACAGACAACCATCACTCTTCCATTACAGAAAAGTGACCGTGCAGCCAGGACTGCCAGAGCCACAGGTCCAGAACGACCACGGCCATAAAGCCTAATGAAAAGAGAACTCACCTGGGAAAGGGCTGAGCTAGATGCCACTTTCTTTTCCCCGAAGTATGTCATTTATCCCCCTCAATTAAAAAAATGTAAATAAGAATTCATCTGTCAACCCTGTTATATCCACAGTAGAAGTTGCGTTGGAAGAACCCCATCACTGGGGAGGTGGGCTCAGCCCGATGATCTAATCCAGAGAAATCTTCCTGAGTTGTGGTACAACATAGCGTATTCAGGTCTTTCTGAAAGTCATACTTCACATATCAGCATCATAAAGGGATATGCTTCACTAGAAGATCATGACCAAGAAAGGCTCATTTTACCTTATCTCATTTATTCTTCACTAATTATGCTCTACTTCTCTTTCTTGATGCATAATCTTATAACAAAAATAAAGAGCAAAAAATCCAGTCTACAGTAGATTAACGAAACAGCCAGAACAATAATAAAACAAACAATTCAGAAAAAAATTAACCCTACTAAAATCTGTGATGCTAGACATACCCAGGAGGACTTGGCTTAAAGGCAAGTAAGGACACAGTCACTCAGGTGCACATTTTCTATCCCCGGCAATATATCAGTATCTCTTGCTCATGAATACTCAGATTCCATTTGGCTAGTTGGCAGCACTTCTTAACACCTAACAATCTAATAAAAATATATTTTTTCTCTGTGCTAGACAAATCTGCCCACCTTCAACCTCTGCTACCCATAAAACACACAATTTATTCAAGTACCTCTAGTCTGAGTATAATTAACCTTTTCAATGTACAAAAGCTTTCGTGCCTCTTAAATGAACAAAGAGCTATTAATGAACAAAACCTACTTTCCTGATCAAATGTTTAATACTATTTCTGGGAACACAGAGTATAATATTACTACCCAGATATTGTATATAATACAGTATATAGCTCATGCATCTTCTTCCAGAAGGTTTCTGTTTTCAAAGTATCATTGTAGAAGACTGATTTTTATACACCACAAGGATACTTTAGTCAGGTTACCACAGACTTACACTGACAATCACAAACAGAATGACACGGTCATGAAAAAGAAAAAGCCCATTTGCCCTAATTTCAAAGCCAAGGGATGCATGTAAGAGGAAAACAATATTAATTTTATTTTATTCATTTCCATTTTAAACTGCAATGAACCTTAACATCACACACATGGACATAGTTTTCAATGCATGGTCTGTGAACTCTTGGCAGCCCATAAGGTACGAGAAGCAGGTTGGTTGTCAAGGAGACTCGAATTTACCAGGCAAGAGGTCCAGTCCCATATTGAAAAATTTATGGAACCTACACATTTTAAGTTTGAAAATCGGTGACCAAGAGGAAAGAAGGTGGCATGTGAGTGGTCTTCATCCTCCTTTCCCTAATTTCTTATAGGGATGAGAGATCAGAATTGGACTGGAAGGCTTGAATTCATCAGTGCCGCACCTCTTCTCTTCTGTATAGACACTTTACATCAAGGCAAGTGTTGCCTTTAGTTCTCTGGTTTTAGCTGTATTTTAAACGAAAAGATGCACTGAATTCTGCAGTAACACAGCAGCTGATCACATTCTGTTTTGTAACAGAAGTCCTGTCAGATATTTAGCCTTAGTTACCAAAAACTATCTTCAGGGAGTACAAACATTTCCCCTCTGGCATCCTGTCAGTCACAGCAAATCTGTAAATAAACTGTCAAACTCCATTCCAATCATTCCTGAATCTGCAAGGGAAAAAAGTAGCAAAATTGGTGCAGCTGGTTGTAGTCCCTGTAGAGCAGGGCTGATTTCACAGCTTTAATATGGTTCACTACTTCCCAGCAAGTCCGATCTGATATACAGCATGCAGGAGTGAGTGACACCTTTGCTAATCATTTTCTTAAACTTATCACATGTGGAGGTAATAACACATGCAATGACTTTTCAAGGGCACAGACTGGTTAATTTTTCAAAAGCAAATCGACTCAAGTTCTGCAAAATTAAAAATCTACTAAGACACACTGTCAAGCTATTTAAATTATGGAGAATCACACGAAAAGGGAAAACAAAGCTCTGGTCGTGAGAAAGATAGTGTTAGACCATCTCCTTATATTGTCGTATGCAAAGTAGGAATATAGCAGCTGCAAAAAAGTCAAGGATCTAAAGAGAGATGCTGACTTTAGCAAAGACTTATTAAATAAAATGGGAAACCCTATGTACTATTACCTAGAACATATTGACACCCTTGTTCTATAATTCATAGCTTACTAAGTAATTCTGAGAGAGCTGGCCAAGAATTTTTCCTGCAAGATATTTTTTGCTGGACCACGACAGCTAATCAAAGAGTTTTTCAGGGCCATGACAGAACATGTGCAACAGAAGAAAGATCAGCAAGAGAGCAGATAAACACTATCACCTCGCTGCCTACAGACTCACTCAGGATGTAAATCACCCGACTTAGAACAGGGACAGAACCTGAACCAAGGTCTGCTTTATCCCACAAATTTTCTTTCACCATCAAGTTATACAAAGTCACACTGTCTCTCTGGACGTGTGAATATTTCATAAGAAGCAGAATAGCCCCAAGTAGAAGACAGACTGACTCTAAACCCAACAGCAAAGACACTGGCTTGATTTATGTCAAATCTAGGTTCAAGACTCATTTCTCTTATCAGTCAGAAAAGGAATCTCACTCTCAGTCTCCAAAAGGAGATGCATCCTTCATGGATCTTCACAAAAGCCCCCTGAAATGTGACTTAATTATAAGACCGTTTGAAAATAAATTTTTAAAGCACATCATTGTTTATAAAACAAAAATACAGGTATTTGATTGCACATGCTTACTTAGTCTCCCTGCTCAGGAAAGCAAACTTTTCATGGGAATAGCTGAATGCACCGTAGGAAAGGAAAGAACACTAAGATCAGTACAACTGCAAAGAGTTTGAAGGTGGAAAAAAAATAACATCACCCCCTTAATTAGGGTTGCCATATGTTCAGATTTAACTGATCATGTCTTCTTTTTCTGAGCTCAAATGTTGACTGGTTGAAAAGAGAGGAATACAAAATGCATCAAGATTTACCCTATGTGCCCTGGCCTCCCGTGCACTACATGTGTCAGAGATCTGACACACCAGAGACATCATGCTCACCATGCAAAGCCTACATGGTCTATCAGCTACTATTTCCTTCTACGAATTCCTAGAAGAAATAATGGGAGCCCTACCCCACATCTTCCATTTTCCTGCCCCACAGAAATCCAAACCGTACACTACGAAAGTTTTCAGCAGAAGCAACAATTGCTGCTCTCCAGAATTTTGTGTCAAACTGGTTTATTCTCCTCTACTTGTATACAAGCATCTCATCCAAGGTGCAAATAAACCACAATGAACCTGAAAACTTCAGTGACCCTGGTCTAGACCCCCATACATGTTGCTATATGGGGTCCTTAGCAGATCTTTCATCTGAGAATTAAACACCAAAAAAAACCCCAACTCTGGGCCTCAATCTTATTTCCCATATAACAACTGAGTGAGTTTATAATTCCAGTCTAGAAATAGTCAATTTATCCTCAGAACACCCTTAACAGATAGGAGCTATCATCATCCTAATTTCAGATGCAAGAAAAAGATACAGTGAAGGTACCCATCTAGAGGAACTAGGACTGCGGGCCAAGTCTCCTGAGCATCAAAGCAGCACCTAAATCACACCACCTCTTCCCTGGGAACTACAGCCAAGGCTTTGCTTTAAAATCAATGAGACATCAAAATCCAGCCTGTAAACTTCTTTCCATCCAAAAAAAGCAACATTATTTCAATTTCCAATATGAAAGAAAATGGTTTATTGGATTGTCCTTCCAGTATAAAAAAAGAAAATATTACTATGCATACAAAAGTTTCAGCCCTACAAAAGTGAAATACAACCCTCTGTGGCAGACAGCACAGCACAAGAAAACAACTCGTGACACAAAATGAACCCTAAGATAACAGCTGACAAAAAGGGGACTTTAAGTAAAAAGAATGCAATTATCCCAGTGGGAGTTGCTCCAGGGCACCTGTGTTAACTCTCCTGCCAAAAGTATTTTGAACTCTCTAATGGCTAGAAATGATAAGAAAAGCTATGATGAGAGAAAGTCCGTGAGGCTACACCTGCAAAGTGAAGTATTTTTAAGAAAAATGCTTCAGATACAGAGACGGAAGCAATTAAAAACCAAAAGAAAAAATGTGTACTGCTGTCTTTGTTTTCACCCAAGCTGAACTTCCCCTGCAATTGAATTGCTGGCTCACTGGGGCAGCTGGCTGACATCCTGAGCCACGAACAGGAAGAGCTTGTCTGGGAAATCAGCACAAACCTCAGGCTTGTTTGTTTGGAAAGGAGCCCACACGTAAACATATTTACACACACATATAGACCAAGGTCTACAGCATATGACTGCAAAGTAACGGGATCAGGTGATAAAGGACCAAAGTCCTCAACGCCGTCTTTGTCTCTGTCTTTACTGCTACGATTCACGTTCAGGAATGCCAGGTCCCTGAGGCCAGGAGAAAAGTCCAGAGCAGGGCAGACTTACCCTCAACAGAACAGACCAGGTTAGGAAACAGTTATTTAAACTGGACGTACAGGAGTCCATGGAACCTCATGGGATGCACCCATGAGTGCTAAGGTAGTTGGCCAATATCATTGTGAGACCACTCCTGATTATCTTTGAAAGGCCAAAGTAATTTGGGAAGGCTCCTGAGGAGTGGAAGAAAGGAAACATCACTCCTATCTTCAACAATGGCAAGGAGGAGGATATCGGGAACCACAGGCCACCTAGGCTTACCTTGGGTCCTTGGGAAGATGGAGCAAAACCTCCCAGAAACCATTTCCAAGCATATGAAGGACAGAAAGGTGATCGGCATTAGTCAGCACCGCCCTCCAAGATGAGATGACTGGTTTGGTGGAGGAGAAAGTGGTGGATGTTGTTTATCTCAATTTTAGCAAGCCTTTCAACACTATCTCTCACAATATCTTCACTGACAAACTGAAGAAGTACAGATTAGATACATGGACAGTGAGGAGGACTGAAAACTGGCTGAACTGCTGGACTTAAAGGTTGTGATCAGTGGTACGAAGTCCAGCTGGAGGCAACTCACTAGTGGTGTACCCCAAGGGCTGATACTGGTCTGATACCATACAACATTAATGACCTAGATGACGGGACAGAGTGTATCGTCAGCAAGTTTGCAGACGATATAAAACTGAGAGGAGTGCTGATACACAAGAGGGTTGTGCTGCCATCAGCAGGACCTCAACAGGCTGGAGGAATGAACCAACAGGAACCTCATCAAGTTCAATAAATGGAAATGCAAAGTCCTGCACCTGGGGAGGAAACACCCCATGCTCCAGTGTAGGCTGAGGGTCAACTGGCTGGAGGCCATCAGCTGGAAAGCAGCTTAGCAGAAAAAGGCTTGAGGATCCTGGTGTATCACAAGCTAAACATTCTCCAGCTCCGTGTCCTTGCAGCAAAGAAGGCCAACAGCATCTTGGGTTGCATTAAAAAGAACATTACTAGCAGGTCGAGGGAGCACTGCTCATCACATGTGATACACACTGGTTGTGCTGGGTCCAGCTGTGAGCAAGAGAGTACGAGAGAGACATGGACATACTGGAGTGAGTCCAGTGAAGGACCATGATTAAGGGACTAGAATACCTGGCACACAAGGAAAGGCTGAGAGAGCTGGGAGTCACTGCTCACGGGGGATTTTACCAATGTACATAAATATTTGATATGGGAGGGTAAGACAACAAAGCCAGATTCTTCTCAGTGCCATCCAGTGACAGAACAAGAGGCAAAGGGCATAAACTGAAATACAGATAAAAACCTATTTTAAATATAAACCTTTTTTTTAACTGTACATGTAATCAAACACTGTAGCAGGTTTCCCAGAGAGGCTGTAGAACTCCATCCTTGGAGATATTCAAAACCCACCTGGACACAGTCCTGGGCCACCTCCCTGAGCTGGCCCTGCTCTGACCAAACAATCTTCAGAGGTCCTTTCCATCTTCATCCATAGTGTGATTTTAACTACTCTTAGTATAACTTACTACATGTAACCGTGAACAGCATAAAATGCTCTGAAAGGCTATTTTACAAAGTCAGCCTAAACTGTGCAAGATTAATTTACAAAGATCCATTTTTATTATTATATATTTCAGTCTGTAATACTAAAAAGTACTAAACCACATGTAAGAATCTACTCTGAAATACAGAAACTAAATAACTGGGGAGCAAGGAGGCAGAGCAAAACAGAAAACTGGCCGTATGTCTGTAATTTAAAGTGCATCTTCAGCAGACTTAATAAAGTCAGGATAGAACAAGCTCAAGATGACAAAATTACTCAAGAAAGCAACATTATGAAGGTAATTTTTTGACTAGTAAGTAATGACAGTCTTGAGGACATGACAGTTCTTTTGTAGAGCAAAAGTTTGTGAATGTAGCCACCTCTGCTTTGCTTGGAGCCTTTGACCCCAAGTAAGCCAAGTGATTTCAGGGGGAATTGGATGGGACCATGGCAATACAGTGCAACTTTGCAACTTGTGATGATCTAGTCCTAAAGACTTCAACAAGAAGCAAACGGATTTAAAGCTGAAGACCCCCAAGACAGCTAATTTACAACTATACAATTGAGATCATTTTCTATCCCCCACTATAAAGGCAGGGGACCCTTCATCCTTTTCAAGCCTCACACAACGTTTTATCAGGAAAAAAAGGTACATCCTAGCATGCAAAATAGTATTGTCTTTTAGTGAGGAAAAGGAGGACAGAATATGTATGAAGGATATGACTAAATTAATATTGAGAACCTCCTGATATTTAAATACCTCCTGGCATTTAACACCATGAGAACTCCAGGGAGGAGTGTTGCCCACAACTATATAAGGAGGAAACAAAAGGACACACTTGGATGCTGCGCAGAAACAGACAGACTAACAGATCTACTTGACATGCTCTCTAGAAGCCCTGCAGGCTCCACCAGCGGTACTTGTAAGGCCTTTGAAGTGTAGCTGTTGCACAGCTTGTAAGTCCCTTCCTCCGGAGCTCGTGAGCTTGCGGTGTTATAAGCTACTTAAGCTCCTTAGTCTAGATCTAAGCAAACAGCTTGACACACTTACAAGTTTCACTCCCTCTTATTCTGAAGATGTTAAGCTGCTTAGCTTACTGTCTTCAACTTTCAAATTCCTACAACCAAATCCTACCCGTACACCATGCATCCGCCTTTATTAGCCTGATTCTCCCCTCTGCTGAGCATTCTGAATGTCTTGTGCCCAGTCAACAGTACAGCAAAACGATAGTTTATAGCTCAGTCCTTGCAAAGTCATAGCCAATACCTAAACGCCGATTGGCAACTACCACTCTGCATTGCCAATATTCACAGATTTATTGTAAATCAAACATTGTATCTATTCTAAAAAATCTCTTTCCATCAATAAAGTCTATTTAATATTTTGGTTATGATTTAAAAAAAACCTCCACACTGGTGTAACTCTCTTCTCACAAATGTGAGCTTTTGCTGCTAAATTTTTATTCCATAGGAACTGCAGAAGGTTTTGGAAGAAAGGCTGCTTGTACAGGAAAGATGGGTTTCATCTAAATCAAGCTGGTAGCAGACTACTGGCATTTACAATTAATAATGTTACAAGAGAATCTTTAAACTAAGAAGTGCAGTAAGCCTGGCACAAATGGACATGACACATTTCCTAGGGCTGAAATCATTAAAACTTTGTACCTATAAATAAAAGATAGGGCAGACATTAATAAATCTGAACAAGAAACCACAAAGAAGAAATAATTCCATTTTAATCATAGCACAAAAAATAAGCTTCTGAGCCAAGCATGGAAGTGCTGCTACACTGACACTACACATCTAAAAAATAAGATAGAAAACCTTAACATGCCTAGTTTTCAATGAGGATATTGACAGAAGCAGCATACTGGTGAAAGGCAGACAATCATTACATGCTGTAAAATAAAAGAACAAATTATATTGCAAAGGTATAGGAAAACCACAGCAGCAAGTGTTGCTGTACATTAATGAAAACCCAAAGTCAGAGCAGACAAACAAGTTAATTGTACCAGCTTGCAACACAAGCCATACGGTTTGAATACCACATCAATACTGGCACCATACAACACACCATTTGCCCAGAATGACAACAATGACTAAAACACACACAAAGAGATCGGAGAGACTGCCCGGACAGACAATACAGCAACAATGAGATACTCCAGTTATCCCTATATGAGTAAGGATAAACATCATAATTGCACATGCTTTATGTTACAACTTCTCAAGAACACTAGAAAAAAAGCAGCAACTCCTGACCTGTCTTATCTTAAGCAGAAAACACACAGGATCAGAAAGTCACTACTGAAGAACCACTCTGTAACAGCTACCATGAAGTACAGAGATGGGGTTTTTCAGCCTGGAGAAGAAAAGGCTCCAGGAAGACCTTACAGCAGCCTGCCAGTTCTCAAAGGGGCTTATAAGAACAACGGGGACAGATTTTTAGTGGGGTCTGTAGCTATAGGACAACAGGTAATGGTTTTAAAGTAGAGAAGGTGAGATTCAGACAGGATATAAGGACAAAATTTTTTACTATGAGGGTGGTGAAACACTGGAACAGATTGCCCAGGGAGGTGGTGCATGCCCCATCCCTGGAAACGTTCAAGGTCAGGTTGGACGGGGCTCTGAGCAACCTGATCTAGTTGAAGATGTCCCTGCTCACTGCAGGGGGGTTGGACCAGGTGATCTTTGGAGGTCCCTTCCAACCCAAACTATTCTGTGATTCCATGATTCTATTAAGATAAATTGGTCTATGAAGGGCCAATCAATCAAAATAAATAATCAACCCACAGCAGAAATACATAATTTCAGTGAAGCTGAATAAAATAAAAAGGAGAAAGCACATTAAAAAAAAAAATTGAAGGCAGCAGCCAAAAGTCTAGAATACTCTTAACACTGAGATTGTTCAAGGACAATGTATGAAGGTCTTAGTTTGAGATCTGTTAGTCCTGTCCCAGACTGAGGTGTGAACAAGGGATGCTTTAGAACAAATCGTACATTACCCATGCAAAAGTTGTGTATAAATGAAGTGCCAAATTTTTACAATGTTCCCTGTGGAAAATATAACGTCTTGATTAAAACTGCCTTAGTTTTATAGGCATGTTGGCGACACACGTGATGCCAAAATCAAAACGGGCTCCTGGTTGGACATGGGGAGCTTTCAATAATTGAGATCCATACTCAGCTAATTGGCAAGAAGCACTGCAAAACCAGAATCATTAGATACTTTGACAAACGTGATTTAATTGGGAAGACTCGGTGCCTTTTGTAAGGGACATCCTGCCAGACAGATCTGAAAAGGAGTCTCTGACTCGACTGCTTTACACAAGCATAAATGTGGATTTCCAACAGGTTTTTTGACAAGGTCCGTTGCCAAAGTTATTTGCAGAAAGAAGGCTGGCACAGGACGAGAATGGAAGTGGTTGTTTTTAAAAAAGACATGAAACTGAAATAAACAGCAGCAGTGATGGATTTTCACAGTCACTAGTTAAAGGTGATCACAAGTATGTGGGAAAGGGCAGAGAACGAGACAACAAAGCCAACCCTGAGCAGTTACAGGATTTTCTCATTATAGAGACAGGATAAGAAACAAAATGGCAGAATGAAATTCAATGTTGATTAGTATGAAGTAATATACACGGAAAGAACAGACCTAAATTTGCACACCCAACAGGCTCGGAAGTATTCCGAAAGCATAGTACATTTTAATAATTTAATTATCAGATCAATACTCAAAAATTGAAAATATACATCAAAATTTTCATAAAAGGAATAAAACCAGAAACAGTATCATGCCACCTTTTCAATACAAGGTTAGTCTCTGTTTGAATACTCAGTGCAGTGCTACAGCTCAAAAAGAATGTAATAAAAATGGAAACAATATAGAGAGACATAACAAGGCTGATCAAAGGTGTGGGACAGCTTCCAACAAGACATGAGTAAGTCTTGATTACAACTCTTCAGCCAAGAAAAGAAATGGCTACGGGGATACCAGGGGGAGGCCAGCAGAGCACAGGCAGTCAAGGAGATGATAAATACACAATAACTATTCACTGTTTTCTCATAGTACAAAACCTACCAAGGAGCAAATGAAATTATCAGGTGACAGGCTCAACACAAACAAAAAATAGGGACTTCTCACACAATGCAGAGCTCAGCTGAAATATTCAGTGCTACAGGATACCATGGATGCCAAAAGCCTACAAGCTTTTAAAAAGTGACTAGAGAAGTTCATGGGAAAAAGTCCGTCAACAACTGTTAAATAAAAAAAAAATCAGGAAGTCACTAAACTGCATACTGGTGGAAGCGGGGAGCATATAATAGCTGTTCAAGCCCTGTGTGTATTAGAGACTGGCCACTGTCAGAGGAAGCCTCCAGCCTAGCTGGCCCTTCAGCCTGACTCAGGATAGCCATACTTACCTTCACCAACAGCAGCAAAACTATTTCAGCCTCAAAAACTCTTGATAAAACCTCCCCTTCACTCTCTGCCACTTTTGAATGAAAGCCCGCAAATCAAGACACACCAGAGGTGGTCCAAAAGAACTCTCAGTGAGGAAGACACACACCTTGCACATTTTTCCTTTCCCTATCACAAAATATGTGAAAGCATTTTACACTGACTGTTTAAACAAGTCAACAAATAAGGCACCTTCAAATCTTGCAAACAGACATTTGATTGTAGCAGCTCAAAATTTACAAGTACAGCCACTGTCCCCCCTCAACTTGTTTGTTTTAAAAGTTATGCGAAGACAAAAGTCTTACAACCTTAATTAGATTTCTCATAATTCTGGAGATTGCAACAATCTTGACCTTTTTTCCCACATCCTAATGCAATTTCAAATTAATCTTCTCTGTTTAACAGGAGTTATCAAATGCCATCTAGCATGTAAACCACATCTTCATTGCTGAGAAAACATCTCTTTGCAGAACATTATTTAAGCTTCATTGACCTCACAGGTACCTAAGCACTTCCTTGCATCCGTCATTTCTAATCTTGACAGCACCAAGAGTCAACGGGAGCTGAAAGCCTGTACTTCAACCCCGAGACTTTCAGTCCATCACATCCTATTCAAAGGGTGGCTGGTCAACATGCTGCTTTGCCTTTTTCCACTATCACGAAGGGCATAACACAATACAGCTAAAAGAGAAAGCATTCTCTGTTTGTCAGAAGTAATTAAACATGTCACTGACTTTCTGCAAAACCCAAGAGCCATCAGGGAAAAGAGCAGTATGTCTCCACATCCATCTGAGTGACAAGGTCAGAGCATCCCTCACTTCCTTCGTTGCATCTCCATCATTGACTCTGTTCATCATGTTGTAAATTCATCCGTAAAAATTTGGAGAGAGTACCTACTGTAATTAGCTCTATCTGTCCAAATGAGGCAAAATGAGATGGGGTGGCAGCTGTGGGATCCAATTGGCTTGTGGCTGCAGAGTGACACAACTAGGTCAATAAACCAACTTTATTCAGAAGGAGAACAACATAAAATCAGCCTTGTCTTGTTACATTTCTGAGACAAGGTTTCAAGACCTTCGGTTACCAAGAGCCCACTAATAAAATGCTTTATATTCATACTCCTCCCTGTGAACATTTTCTTTTGTATATCCCACTAGAAACTCTCATCTATTGATTTATG
The DNA here is from genome assembly GCA_013400615.1 of Syrrhaptes paradoxus. Classification (NCBI taxonomy): domain Eukaryota; kingdom Metazoa; phylum Chordata; class Aves; order Pterocliformes; family Pteroclidae; genus Syrrhaptes; species Syrrhaptes paradoxus. The sequence goes on from VZTO01001401.1 coordinate 225,948, forward strand.
GACATTGTCTCATGTTCTCCTGCTACATAGCTGAGCAAACAGCACTCGAGAGGCTGTCATTAGGTCCCCTTGAAGCCTCCTCTTCTCCAGGCTGAACAAGGCCAGCTCCTCCAGTGTCTCTGCTCAGGTCAGGTTCCCCAGCCCACAAGCACCTTGGTGGCCCTCCACTGTGTTTCATCCAGTCTATCAATGCATTTATTACATGAAGGGACCCCAAACCAGGCACAATACTCTAGATGTGATGTTCTAAAGGACCACAATTCACTTCCCTCAATTGCCTGGTTGTGCTCCTGTTGGTACAGCCTGTACGCTGACAGCCCTCCTTACTGCAAGAACATAGAACATACTGCTGGCTCATCTTCAGGTAGACCTCCCATGTCCTTTTCAGCAGAGCTTCCCTTCAGATTTTTATCAGTGCCATGAGTTCATGTGCCCCAGGTGCAAGACTTGACATTTTTCCTCACTGAATTTGATGAGGCTCCTGACAGACCATTCCTCTGTTTAACGTGGAACTTACATGATTTATTCACGTCATAAGCATGGGCATCATCATATCAGAGGATAACCTGAATGTGTAACACAGGATTAGGTGCACACTGGATGAAATACCGTGATGCACAGCTCACCTCTTTGGCCTTTTCTCATTATATTGTAAGACCTTTCTCAATGTTCATCTTCACAGTGACTAACACACTGCAGGTCTCTCCACTAACAATTCTCTGTTGTGAGAAACCTGGCCCAAGCCACACGTCCCTGTTTAAGGGATTTCCGCCAGGAATTGCTATGTATGCACTGGGTCACAAATGACACCACTTGGTTTTCTTGCTGGCTTTCAGCAGGAGGTGAAAAATTTATGCTGGGAACTTAGGAGACTGCTTCAGAGCATGCTTAGACACAAGTAGCATCACTAGCATCAACAACTCAATGAGACAACAATATCTGTATTTAAATCTAGACAAAAAAAAATGGCCACACTAGAGATAAACCCGTTTATATGAAATACATACATTTTCTTCTAAAGGCTGTTTCTTAACTCAGAGCTGGGATTGAAGAGTAGAGAAGCTTCCAAGGCTGTGCACAACCTGTTCTGCAACTGAAGAAGCAATTGCAATTTCCACCCTCGATCCTGTAGAAAGTGTGTTCTCTCTTGGGTTTTTTTGCCTTCAAAATTCTCTGTGAACTTTTAAAGCAGACAGAAGCATCTCAGGATTGGCAGTCTGAACTGGTAATGCCAAGTGAAAGAATACAGGAACTTTTTTTTTTTTTTAAAAGANAGATATGTCATGTGTTCTCATTTTCTACCTGCTATGGAAAATTTGCTTTAAAGGGGTAGTTTACATTTCAAGATCTTGANAGAAGACTTATACAATTAAGTTTAAGGGAGGAGGTGCCACTTATCTGACAAGTCAAGGAAGTGCATGTATTTGTATTGATGTAAACCCATAGATACTTACGGATATGAACCAAGTATGTCTCAAGGTAAAGTAATTGCTACCACTAAGATGAGAATAGCAGGACACCTGTGTAATTTGAACACCAGTTTCAAAAGCTTTAAAGACAGTCTTTTCACTAAAATAAATATTCCAAAATCACTTCCCCAGGATGACCTATTAAAATCATTAATAACATTCATAAACTTGTGTATTTCCCTTTGAATCCTTGTCTGGACTGACATATTAGACAACTGCTACACTTGCAACCTAGAAGCACTTGGGCTTTTCATGCATGGGTGGCACTAGGTCAGGAAGAGGTTAATGGCTGGAAACACAAAACGGATTTGGCAAGAAGGAAGAGGAGGAAACACTGCACTTCAGTTGAAGAGTATGACAGCACATGAGGACACTAAAACACCAGCTATTTTCTTTCTAGGCAATAAGGGAAGTGCACTACTATATGCTCCATATCTTGGAAAACCAGATGAGCATTACAATCTTCAGAGAACATGGAAGGAAATAAAGGAATAATTTCTCAATACAGTGTGGGATTTTGATGCGCTGCTATCCAGCAGGATCTGGAAAACGTCCTTTTTATCTCTCAGTTACACCACAATTTTAAGCATGGTGGGAAGGAAACAGTTATGCCCATCCTTTTCCGTAGCTGAACCACGGATAAGACCTGAGCTGTCAATTTACCCTCAAGAATCTTTTGTTGCCGTTTAATTTACTTTTCCTCTAATGTAATCCTGGTGTCATCTTACTGTTTAATATTGAAAGTTATTGACAATAGAAATGCTGATTCATGAAAGTGAGACTTTGCTCTGAGCTATTCATGTGAAAACTAATGAGCCTGTACCATCACATGGTTCTTCCTCTTGCTCACATTTAATTTCAGCCCTGACAGAATTTCACACGGGGTAAGTGAATCCTGCACAAATCCTGCAGCAAGTTTTTCTCAGTCATGGGCCAACAAACAAATTTGATTTCAAAGAAAAGCTTCATTCTCAGTGCAATAAGAATTCTCCTTGGAGTGTAAAAGGGCACAACCACTTACGGACTGAAGCAGAGCTGTCTATGAAATTAGGGAATCTGATTAATTAGCTTGTTTCCTATCCATACAGCGCACTCTGCTCCATAGGTACATATTTGCTGTGGCATAATCCTGATTAAGATTTACATTCTAATCCAGCACTTTTTATCCTCTCTATTCATAATATCCGTACTTTCACTGGTACTGAGCTTGGTTGCCCGGACTGGGTCATAGCCTGCAAACCACCTCAGCCACCTGAATCCAGCCTGTTTTGCAGGAAGAAGCAATACAGCTTCCTATCGTGTAGTGTGGTCAAACCTTAAATTTCAGTACCAACCCACCTCTCCTCCATGCCAATGCTTCCAATACTTCTCTGTAATTGATTCCCATTTAACTAGTTTGCACTGAAAACAACCCACCGCTTGCTCCTTCTGGATGCAGAGATCCTCATTCTTTGCAGATTGCTGCAGTGCCACATTCAGTTAAGCAAGTACAAGATGATGCCATTGCAGCATGGTGCTAGTTGGCCAGAGGATCATTCTGGAAGTCTAGTTATCCTCTGCTCACAGTGTGGCAAAAAGACCCATAAGTTTGCAAGAAGCACCTAAAAACATCAATGTAAGAGCTTTTTCAAAAATATTCCAGAAGAGAAGCCCAAGCAACATCAGCCTCAAAACCACAAGACATCTCCTGCAAGGTAAAGATCTCTGTTTGCAACCCAGAAACTCCTCATTTACACGCCACCATGGCAAGGAGGCACTGGACAGCTGGCATCACCCTCACCAACAAACCCAGCACAACATACGGGAGGTTTTGAAGGTAGAATGGTCTCATTTTCAGTCCAGGCACAGAACGGGGATTCTGACGAATGGAGCAGCATGAACAGACTACATTGACAGATAAAAGTGTTGCAGGGGGACATTCTGGAGCCACACTCCAAGGATTTGTGCAACAACAGGCATGGGAGGAAGGCGGCAAGAAAGGGAAGGAGCATATTGTTAACTGTACGGTAGCAGTTACTGAGCAGCCGAACACGTGAAACAAAGCAACACGACAAATACCATGAGGTCCTCATCATGATGTAGAAAAGGAAATTTTTTCATTCATTCCATTAACAAAATATTACAGTCTCTTTCAGTGTCTTCACAGAACTACTTTGAATGACTCTGGATGCAGGTTGATCCAGAACTGAGAGAAAGTGAAAGGGGAGGAGCAGGAGGACAGAGCAGGAGAAAAGGATTTGTTTCCAGTCGGATTCCACTTCAGGCACCCTAGCTATGCCCACTGTATGAGGGTACAACAGGCCTCCATCACATCAACAGTTATCCTTCCAGGAAAAGGTTAACCATTGACCGGAGCCAAATCGATTTTACTCCCATGGATGATGATGAAGCCAGTAGTGCTGCTTATCTCGTACACTGGGAGAAGAAAAAAAAAGTATGTACATGCAGTGAAACCACAGCAACTGCTGTGACCATCCGATGTTGCCTCTGCTCTGTCAGCATCCCACTTGCACGGATTCCCCACCAAAGTCCAACAGTGCCTTCCAGAAAGCTGTAAAACAGTGAGGAGTCTCATGTTCTCTCTCTAAACCCTGCCGTAAATACAGAGCAGGCAGAAGCAGAGGCTGGACACGTGCCTTGGCACCACTAGAATAAATTGAAGTGAGGAACATGCTGAGCTCAAAGTATTTTATATTACTGTGATTGCAAGCTAAGAACACTTCTGCATGGGGGCTCAACAGGACAGGTGAATTCTTACACACTATATAGGAACACAATTGCTCTAGCAGTTCAAACAGGAGCTCTGGAGGTCACCAGAGAAACCCGACCACCTTATCCAGAGCCAGGCAGCCCCAGGACAGATGAAGAGGCACACATACAAAGCTCTTGCACCTCCAGAACATGGTACCACCACGCGTGCCTGGGCTGCCCAGCGCTGCACTGGGCCAGTCCTGCAGCAAGGTGAACCCTCGATTACGGTGTCCTCTCTCCACTTGGGACTGTCACAGGGTAGCTGGGGACAGCTTTGGTGCCTAGTTTGCTCCATTTTGCCTTCCTGAATGGCTTCTGGGGAAAACAATAGCTTAAAAATGAAAAAAAGATCTTTTACACAGACGAGTACCTTGACTCATGTGCCCAAAATAGCACACACATTTTCCTCTTTCCTCCCTACATTTCAGTTTAGGATACAGCATTTTATTAAAAAAAAATAAATATATAAAGCAAAGGATAAAGAACAACATGGAATAATCTAGTTCTGATACTTGAAGACACGCTTCATTTACTCTGGATGTTTTAATCATACAGGGAGATAGATCACATGAAACCAGCATTTTCCTCGCTAGCTCCTAGTATTTAAAGTTAGCGTAGCAGAAGCCACTGAACATTTATTCAGGTGAACTCATGTATGTAATGGACCCACCTTTAGCAATTCTCCCTCACTCCTGCACCTCCTGTGACTACACTACCTGAAGTTTACATTCATCCTTCTCTGATGATCACAGCTGGGCAGGATTTTAAAACTTTAAACTAGAAAGCCTTGCAGCCTGCATTATACACAGTGTTAACAGCCCAAACAAAGAGGCAAAAGCAGCAAGAGGTTTATTGTAATACCGGTATTTTCCAAGCTCTTATCGAGCAAAGCATTTAATCTAATGTATTACACTTAATGAAGAGTCAGGAACTTGTACTGCAAATAACAGATCAGATATAATTGGAATTTGTTCCACACCACTAGCCTACATATATCAATAAAAACAATAACCACATTGGATTTTGGGCTCACTTCATTTGCATTTCTTAATTTAGTGTTTAACTAATTTAACAATGGTAATGATTTAATTCAAATTAAAATCCAAGGAAAATAAAACAATTTTAAAAAGCCATTAAAGATTTCATTAAGTTCCATCTAAATTAATATTAGCTTTCTTAATATTTTCAGTAAATGATTTTTTCTCTCACTACTGAAACAAACATGAAGTTTCCTCTGTGCAGTCAAGCTTTAGACAAACCTTGTTAGATTTATTGGTATTATTTCAAGCAATTAATTAATATACATTAGAGTTATTTAGAGGAAATGCACAAAAAATGGCAGGAAAATGGATGAAGCTGTTTTTAAAACACTGCATTCAACTTAGATAATTGTTCTTTGAGTCTTTTATGTGGATCTCTTAGGTACACACTACCCATTAGATCACATTTCCCATACATTTGTGGTATTGCTCCTAAGCATTAGATGCACATGAGTTACCCATGCCACAACAGTTTTACAAGACATTTTGCTACAGCTCCACATGTAGCAGTCACTTACACGAGTGACTACTCAGACAACAGAATTCTTTTCAGAAATACACCAGTTACATTAATGAAAAGGTTTCTGTAAGCCTCCGATCCTGCTTCTCATCCTCTAAATGACACAGAAAAGTTATTTGTATGATATAGGCATTACTATATAAATATGTATAGTGTGAGCATGTGTATAGAAATAAAAACTTACATACACAAAACTTGCTTGTTTTAACCAGTAGAATACAACACCTCCTGCCTCAGTCCTCAACGTATTTTTGCTTTTGCAGTCTCCTGGAATTTCCAGCTGATTTTGGGGTGTTGGACATACCATCAGACCAGCCAGAAAGGCTGGACAGAGGAGAGAGGTGCAAGAAGTCAAACTGAGGCCTCTCTAAACTGGAATGATATATCATTTAGTCCTGTGGTTAAAGAGAAAAACAGTGAAATGGCCAGGCCTCTGAGGAGCTATCTAGCTCATTTTCAAGCATACAACAAGGGTTGGAAATTAGGGTTATAGACCTGCACTCTCCCGGTTCTAATGACTAACCTTTATTCATGCAAATGCCAACACTGAAATTAACAGGAATGCCCTTGCAGTGGTTACATTTGCAAAAGCCTAGAAAACATCTAAAATTTGCACTGACCTGTATCACAGCTCATAACAGCAACTGCAGTTGAAAGAATTTATTAATACCTTTAAATAACGAATTAAAAATGAATTTAGAACACAAAAACAAACAAGAAGCCACTAGGTCCTGAGTACTTGCAATTTATACAATTCCACCTTTTCAAATAGATACTCCATCACTTTTTTATTTTAATGTGCCATACTTCAAACACAATGGCTTCAGATGTTCACCTGCATTTCAGTGGGTACCAGGCTTTTATGTTCACAGACAAAATCAGGCACGAAACATGAAGCTTTGTATCACCTCCTCTGCAGCACAAGTGTTCACTTGCAGGTAAACTTCAGTCATTTAACTACAAGTGCACTTAATTTGAAGAGATTACTCAAGCAGCTCTCCACTTGTACATTTGTATTACCATTTTAATTATAACTACTTCAAAATAACAAAAACTTCATTTTTGACCAGAATAAACACAGAGGAAAAAGATCGAGAGCACCTTGAGTGAAGAGGGTGAATGCTTTTGAAAACATCCTTTAAAATCCCTCCAGCTCTGTGACCAGTGACCACCTTCATTCCAATGCTACTCACAGGGCGGCTGCTGCTGCTGCACAGGCTAAGATGGGACTTTATTTTCTGCTATTTGGTGTGTTTTAAGTTGGCCACTGAGAGGACTGAAATACTTTGCTGATTTGTAACAATGCTGAGTGCCCTCCAGGTTTCCATAATTACTTCTTGAGATGCATAAATGGAAATTGCTACATACAGATAAATATTGACATTTATCTGTTCGGTAATAGATACCAGCAATGGAGAGGGAAGGAACTAGTGATTCAATCCTCGAAACCCAGAGGAGGTCGCTGAGGACGTGATGGAACAGAGCCCCCCAGCAGCCTTCCTTCAGCACAGGGATCCCTCTAGGATCCAAAGCCCTCTACCAACAAAGCCCATATTTGAAATGTAACAAAAGTGATCTTAATCTGTTGAAAACAAGAACGTGAGGACACCCTGAAGAAAGCTGCTATCAGTGATGGAGTACATTGACCAGCTTCAAGCTAAGGAAATCAAACATACATCCACACCAGTTCATTTGTTGTCTAGAGTAATACTGGCATTTGATACTGCTTCTATCACGAATATACAGTGTTTACTATTGTTATCTTTGTTAATATTGTTGCTTTGTAAAAAGAACTAATTCAATATTACGTGTTTGTGCATATCAAACACCTTCCAGTGGAGTTTTTCAGACAGAGCACTCAGCTCATTCGAACTCCTCTGCAGCCACTCCTTTCACTTAGTGTTACTGCAAAAGGGGAAATACAAAAGCACACAGCTTTATATCGCAGAAAGATGCTAGATGATCTCAACAAACAGGGGTTAATTGGACTTTCATCTACCAGAAGTTCTGAAACTTCTAGTAATTACATGTGTCAGAAAAATCAACCGAGACGGGCACACAAGGAGGTGAAACATGAAGAGTTAAGCCACGCTTTAGTAACATCTCAGATACAGATTGACACATCTTTATCTGCTGTAGAGGTATCCTCTAAAGAACTGTTTCACTTTGAGACACTATCAAAAATAAAACCACCACAAACCCACCACCCTTTGCTTGTATGTAGATACATACTTTGATTTTTAATTTCAAATCTCCAGCTTTCAGAAATTTCTTGAAATTTCTTATTAACCTTCAAATACTGCCAAGTGGAAGACAAATACTTTAAAGCCAACAGAAGTGGTAGAGAAGTGGCCATTTTTAAACTCACTCTCTACTTACGTAGTAATTGATGTACAATGCTCAGCCAGCACTCCTGAGTTTAGTTTTACTTTAAGTCTGTCTGATGCCGTACAATCACTGTAAGTGCAGTCAGAAAAAGACAATTTCAGATTCAAGCAAACTTCTTCTTTGTGTTCTTTCATCTATTCTTTAGATTTTCCAACTAGGAAAAGTACAGCACTGATGAGCTGAAGGCCACTGTAAGAGACCATCAAGTCCAGCCTTTTGAACATCAAAGAAAGAAATAAAATCACTGTCCAGAAGCTTGGATCAGGAATTTCATGTCACCTACCATACCACTAAGGGACTTAATTCTGTGGAGGCTCTAATCTCACTCTTCCACACATCCAATTTTTCTACTTTAGGTCAACCCTGTCACTGATCCCAAATTCCAGCCTCCAAGTTTAAAGCTAAAAAAAATCTGTTCTTTCTCATGTCAAAGAGAGAACTTCAGAAGTACATACTGCGCTTGTAGCTTATTTTTTATTAACTTCCCATCCCTCACCACCCTTTACACTTGGACTAAACTGACACTGTGAAAGCCTTGGGGTTGTGACCTGTCATTTTACGTGCACCACGCATATCTTTGCCAGCGTGTAAACTGGTTTACACTTCAACAAGAAATGTTTTCTTTTTGGGATCATCTGAAAAAGCACTGAGTAGCTGTCCTCTGTAAAGCAAAGCCTGGATGGAATCGAAGCTTTAGGTACTTAAAACCATTTAAAAAACTTAGGCAATACTCTCTTCAAACTATGGCAAACCTGTCTTGCCTCATCTCATGCAACAAACACAATCACAGCTAAAAATCCCTGTACGTGCAGGCAAACAGAGTAGGTAGATATGACTTATCTAGTAGAAGCCCTGTCAACAGTGAAAAACCTCAAGTGTGGGCTGAGGCAGCTGAAAGCACTGAGGCACTTAGTGCTCAGATCTGATGCATAACGTGAGATGTGTGTAAGCTGAATAACCTTAAACCAGAAAAAAGGAAAGACAGCTGGAGGGACTAGGGAGAGCTCCTGAGAGTTCACTAAGAGACCTGTCACATTTGGGCAACAAAAATGAAAATACAGAAAGACACAGGAAGATTTAAAATAATAAATATGTAACATCTGACTGCCAACTAAGGTAAATGCAGCATTTTACAAGCAGAATGATCATCAAAACAGGGCATCATTTACAGTGATACCAGCAGCGGTTCTTGGTATAAATGATTAATACAAAGCAATGTTTATAAAGCTGTGAATCAGATGAGCTTCCTAGCAATGGCATCTCTTACACACTCCCATGTGTCTGAGACAGAATGGACCACACTGATCCTTCGAACTCACCCTTCTGTAACAGAAATTATCTCTTTGGGCCAGAGATAACCCGAGATCACCTGTTTTTAGAAAAAAAAAAAATCTTGTTCTTAAAACTGCCAGAGCTAAAGAACTCAGTACACCACTGCCAATTGCTGCACTGTTTGATTTCAGGTTCTGTTAAAAACCTGCACCTTGCTTGTCATTTGAGGTTTGCCCACCTTCAGCTTCCAGTTATTGAACCATAATGTTTCTGTCTGTAAGGCTCAAGAGTCCTATACTATCAAGTTTCCTTTCCCCAAGAAGGTACTTATAGACTGCAATCATGTCATTCCCTTGCTAATCTAAATGGATTTTAAACTGTACAGCAGTCTCAAAAAAAAAGGCGATAAAAGGAGATTTATTAGATAACCCAACTGATCTCCAGGTCCCCAGTTTCTAGAGATCCACAAAGCTCTAACAAAATCAGACAACTGACAGCTTGACTATTTTTCTGAATACTGCTTGAACAGTCCATCCACTGAAACAGTCATAAACTGTCTCTCCTAACATCAGGGCACAGGAATTGAACCATTTACATACTTGGTCTTTTGCTGACCAAACATTAAAAGCGATTGTTCAAACAATGACAACATCTTATCATTGTGTCAGGAAAGAAAGACAGATAGCACCCCTTCCAATCTTTTTATTAACTCTTTGGATTTTCTGTCTTCATTGTGTTTCCTGTATATGTAGAACAACAATAAAACAAAATAAAAGCAAGACAATAGCCACTGCATGAAAAATTCTAGAGCACGTAAGCAGCTTCCTTATAGCACATTAGGTCATTTCCTCCAGAGGCATTTTATCTGAACCTTTTAAAAACTAGTTAAACTAATACTGTACCCTCCTGAGCCAAGTAATAATAAAAAGCTCTTTTTGTAAAATACTTGGGTCAGGGAATTGGTAATGAGCTAACCAACCTTTCACTCCAGATCACTGCCTTAAAACCCAGCCTTGCCTGATCGTGCCTAGAAGGCTCTGCTACGTGATAAAAGTCTGACGCTCTGTGAGAAAGAAGAGGGGATACAGTCAAGTCCTTGGCAAGGTATTGCCCATCTCACCCTGGCACTCTTATCAGCCAGAAGTTTCATCAGAAAATACAAATATCCTCAGCACCAGAATCACTGGCTTATCTGGGAGGAAGATCCTGCCTTTGATGAATTTGAAAAAAGTTCTTGAGCCTCCTCCCTCAAAAATATAGGCTTAAGATTGAATGGCAAGGGCGGTATTTATGGTCTGTTTGTACCACATACCAAGCGGTCCGCTCTGCCCCGTCACTATCCATATATCTTCCAATCTGACCGTTACCACCATTCAGTGTTATTTTAAACAGAGGACTTCAACCTCCCATCAAGGGTACTGTCCTCTAATTATTTTTAAACCATTTTCCCTCACTTGCTGAAGCGAAAGGCCCCTAACAAAGCCATCACCCTCGTGCTGCTGAAACACCATCAGCGCTCTCGGCAGCAAACAGCAAGAGACAAGCACGAAGCCGACACAAGGTTTTAGTATTGATTTCTCTAAGAAATTTAAATCCCGCAGGGCATAAACATCAATTTAATCCGTATGCAACTACAAAATGGCCTCGCTCACGCCGTTCCTCATTTCAGCCACAACACTGCTACAGCTGGAGCAGAAACACACTTAGCGGTGAAGGTAAAGGCGACGGACAGAACAAGTACCCCCGCATTCCTCATAGTTTGTAAGAGTTTTGGAGACTACAATCACAGAAGCCAGTCAGCCAAAGACAAGCACCAGCAGGAAAACCCATCTCATAGCCTGACATAAAGCCATCTCCAGCGTGTCCCAAGGGTCAGGGGCATCTAGCCCGGCCAAACCAAAGGGCCACGTCATCCTCCAACGGACCAACGCTTTGCTGTGAAGTGACAGCCTCGCTCCTCGCCTCCGCATGACAACACGAACGATGGGACACAAACGCTCCATGTTACCCTAATTGATAATTTCTGAGCTCCCCTCGCTCCATCAGGCTGCCTTCCCTGCGGACACAGAGCCACACACGTTATTACTACCTTCAACCTGCTGAAAAAAGCATCAGAAGAAGATGCACCTGAAGAAAAAGGAAATTTGGCACCTTGGAGTTTGCCCCCATGTAATCTTAGACTGAGTTCTTCAGAAAAACGTTAAGTTCCCCCTCTCACCACTGAGAAGTCAGGCCCAGCATGCTCTGACAATTCCCTTTTTTCCTAGCACTGCAGGGCTGCTGGTTTTTTTTAAGAATGCATCCCGTTGTATACCCAGTCAGAGAGATGTACTTTCACACACTTGAAACATGGGTAGCGTAGCACTTAAGGAAAAGAATTTGCTCATTCTTACACCAGTGCAAAGCCACTAGGACTCCTGTGTCAGCCCAGCCAGTACTTCAGCACCGAGCACAGTCAGTAGAATCCGGGGCACCAGCACTATTTGCAACTGATGGATTTATGCATGTAAGAAACTGTAAATTACATCATAAACACAGACACGGGATTTTATGGATGAAGCTTGTGCTTGTAAAATTTGGCAACTCTATCCATATCCCCCTGCTGATGACAGTTAGGTGACAGAATGATTCCTAAAGGTATAAATGTGACACTCCAGCAGCTGGGGTACTCTGAACCCACTGACAGGCACAACAACGTGAAGGCAGAAAGCCCCGTCCAAAGCTAACAGATCCCACCCCAGATAATCAGCCCACATACAAGGCAGGATTTATTAACTGCTGCTGCAGTCCTACTAAAGCCTATTTAACACAACTCCAGCACATATCTGACCCTGTACATATAGACTTAGTGTTTGTATTACCATGGACACGAAGGTTTCTACACTGTAGACCAGTCCGTCATTTAAATATCTCTTGACTACATGTGGGATCAACACCAGAACCCCTGTCTGTGTGCTGTTTTCCTACATCACGTACGTCACAGCAATATTTACATCACCCACCAGTGGGCAGGGGGCTAGATCTGGTGTCCAAGAATAATCAGTTTTGTGGGTGTTCACTAGGACAGCTTCACCAGCCCCAAGCAAAGAACATTACAACCTTCTCCAGTCAGCATCAATACGAATGTTTACAATTGCTTGGTCAGGAATAGAAGCGACTCTGAAATTATCATCGAGATTATTAAAGTTTATACTGGCAGATCAGTCTGAAGCCCTGAGAGCTGTTGTGATCACCTGTGTCACTGAGCTGCAGACACTGTCATTTCTCTACGGAGTTGCCATGGGTTTGACTTCAGAGAGTCCTCAAAGCACACAGCAAGCATGTCTGTATGACTAACCTCTGAACTCCACTTGTGAGTTCAGCTTTCAAAAGCGGATGGCTGCTATCAGAAAAAGGAAGTGACAAAACCAAAGGTGTTTATGATACAATCAAAATCCAGGAAAATAAAGGCAGAACAGAAAATCTTCACCTTATCTTCACAAATCTCTGAATCGGAGGATGTAAACAACAGGGACAGACCAGACTTCACTTGTTTGTTTCTAGATCACAACGCTCTATCCACCCCTTCAGCAAAACAGGATACAGGGTGTTACTGAATTATTTCCCCTGAAATCTGATTGAGAAAGATTAGAGCAATTGGAACAGAGCGACACACACTTTTAAAACCCTTAAATCACGATTAATGTAAGGTTTAACTTTTCTCCTAAGGATCATCTGGTGACCGTGCCATTTTCAAAACAAGGCTGACACACACATCCCAGCCTCAAAGACAAAAATCATGAGACAGAATCCCCTGCCCTCTGCTGGCACGAGAGCAGCAATGAACCTGTGCACAAGCACAAATAGTACCTAGAGAGCTGTTTTAAGGGGTTTTTTTTCAACTATTATTTGTCATTTACGTAAGATTTATAAGGTACCTGACACATCAAACTGGGAACAAAACCTCACATATAAAACACTCTTTCAGCATCACTGCACTTCCTCCTGCAGAGCTTCAAAATACTGCTCCTAGCAAGATAATACATTCATTAACTGAAAGTAAATTCTAAAGGATTATCTAATGTTTGTCATGTTCATAGTGCATAACCAAGAACTCTACATGACAGATTTTTATTTATTTATTTTTACAAAATTCTCTCCCACATACTCTGCTGCTTTTCAGATTACAGGCATCCAAACTGCATTTGATCCAAGAATAGGAAGCCAGGTTCATGACTCTGCCAAAATGATTTTCCAGCAACTTGGTGTCAGAGCTAGGGACATTCTTCGCCAAGTTTCTGACTTGTTTGCCCCACTGAGATGGCACCACACAAACCTCAGGATGCTGTAGGAAAGCATTTGTAGTGACTGACCATGTCAGTTCCATTTCTGTTACAGATCAATTTAAAAGGTGTCATCATATAACTGGGGATCTTGTGAGCAGTTATTATTGTATTCTCCCACTGGTGTGAACAACAACAACAAAAAAGCCAAGATTTACACTGCTGTATTTATACTGCTGAATGTAAATCAGCGTGATTCCTGGAAAAATCAAAGTAAATTCCCCAGTAGACAAGGCCTAAAAGGAATTGAATAAACACAAGTCTCCTGCCTGTACATTTCATCCAAAAGATAAATAAGCTTTTAAATCATATTAAAAACAAAAAAAAAAGCAGGCTGAAAAAGAGCAGTTATTAAAGAAGAGAAAGTCTGGCAATACCAGAGTGATTCCCACAATGCTCATCCGTACCCTGCAGCACGTTCAGAACACACCCTGTTTTCAGAGCTGTCACACAACAAATGCAGATGTAAGCCTGCCATCGCTACACAAATAGCAGAATATGACATTTAAATAATACCACGAAGGAAAAGTGGGAGATGCATACAGCCTACGCTACGTGCAGCAGTTCTTTTTCAAAGCAACTCATCTGTTAGTTACCAAATAGCTAAAAGACCCTGGGGATGCAACAAAACAAAAGCATACAAGCTTCCAAGGAATCTACAGCAACACAATGCAATCACACTCATCTCTTTTTTACTGTAGACATCTATAGCATTAATAAAAAAAATAATAAAAAATAAGAGTATTTAAAACTTATAACCCACATCCTAAAACTAGTCAGGGTTTTGGCTGCCCTACTTAGCCTAAATGTATTCACAAATAATTTCCATCCATTTATTTCTGTGCCAAAGTTGTATGGCATCTTCAACAGTTCTTCTCACACTCTGGTGTTTGTCTAACCCCTGACATTTACCAAGTGCAAAAGCTTCCTCTTCGGCCATGAGCTTTCTAGGCTACTTAAGCCAAGCTTTCAGTGCAGCAGAATCTAAGAATGAAGGATAAATAGGTATTTCACACACGATCTACGTGGATCTCTGCCTGTCTCCATAAATAACTTCCCCAAATAAATATAGTTGCAAGTATATAAGAAAATATATACCAGGAAAACCTTTACAGCATAAATTTATGAGGTGGTGTTGCCAAGCCTTGTGATTTCTTCCAGTACCTCTATATTTTCTCAAGTTTTAGCTTCTCAAGTTCTCTCTTAAAAATAAAAAATAAAAAAATTCTGTCCTTCATGATTACAGATAAAAGCCTGCAGGTAGGAGCCAGGCAACAGCTTGTAAAGGAGGAGGTCAGGATTGGCTTGTAAGGAAGGAGGTCAGGATGTAAATAAAAATAATATCATTTTTTAAAATGAAACATTGGTTAAAAACCCTCAAGAGGAGTTAATTCAGTAATGCTGAAGATGCCACTGGCTGATACACTGACAGAAAATGCCAATAAACCATCTTATCAACTTGCCTGTGTTCTTTTTTAGAATTCCACAGCTAGTAATGAACTGATCCCACTTTTACAGGCAAAATATTGGCCGATTTTGTTGTTCTGATGTGCTAAAATGTATTCATATTGTAAATTCTAGGGAGTATTATCTCTTGCTTTCTAAATCACAAGACAGGGAACGGGCTTCAGCTTTATTAACAGAAAACTGAGGTAAAGAGCTAAGTGACCAGCTTATGGTAGATCCAGGAACTGAACATAGATTTCAGATTTTCTGAGTTACGGTCTCGTGCTTTAAGCAGAAAGCTGGTCTTCTTTTCACTTCACAAGCTATTGAAGCCCAAACTCTTATTTAAAAATTGACAATGCAGCTCAGTAACAATGAAACAGCAAGAATACTCAAAAAATAAGTGATCTTAAAGTTAAACCATTGGAGCTTCTAAAGTTAACATCTGCAAAAACTTGCCCCCAACACAACATCCAATTTTTTTCCAGGGGGTTAATTTAGAATTCATACCGGTTTCTGTATCCATCAGGCAGGACAAGAATCACAATACTGACATTACTGTTGGAACTCCTATCTTTATGTTTGCTCTAGTTCCATTAGTTCCACAGCTTTTTCATCATACTTACTGACTTTATACCCCAGCTTTTCAGCGTGAATCCTCTTCGCCATGAACTGCCCTTCGATCAACGCTCGGATTTCCACCTCCTTTGGAAAGTCTGAAACCTGTATCAGAGAGGGAATGCACGAAGGTAACAAGCATCTTACACAGTGTACAATGCCACGCTGGAGACTGGTTAAAAACACAAGACAGATTTATAGCTGATTATCCTTGTCTTCACCCTGAAGTCTGCCTTCAACTAGGCCCAGTTCTTCACTCCTACACACAAGATGGACCTCAAGACTCATCACTGAGAACACAACCCATAGCCTCAGTGCTGTCAGCAAATCCACTGAACTTGAAATTAATGCACGATGAGAAGAGGTTCCAGTGCAAGTTGCAAACTCATGTCTACGCATTTCTCAGCACCAAAGGCTGCTTAAAAAAATCAGTATCTCAAAAATGTAAAATTAAAGCAAGTAAATAAAATCCAGATGCATTCAGCAATGTCACAAAAGTTTAAATCTATGTCTGTCTGATTACAAACCATGTAATCTTTTCATGAATTTATTTATCTGCTACATACAATATTTTTCTGTCCTTGTCGACCAGAATACGAGAAAAACAACAGAAGTAGGAAAATATTCAGCTACAAACAAATACAAAGAATCTCTCACAAAAAGTTGAGTTTTTCCATGCACTACAGTAAGTGCCTACAACTTGTGTAACAGCTAGAAGTGATTAGGCAGTCATTTAAACTGCAAACATTTGAGACTAGTGCTACACTGCAAACACAAGATAGTGTCAATCTCTGTTCACCTAGGTGAGGTCTAATCGACTGGGAGTCAGGACTGATCAAAGAAAGCTGTTGAGTTGCAGTGCCACCCAGAAAGCCAGACATTTAAACAACATCCATTCTTCAAAAGAAAAAGAGAAAACGAAAAAAGATACAAATAACTTTTCTTTCCATAGCATCACTTCTATTTTAATTCCTATTGGATTTGAGCCTGTGTTTGTTTACACACCACTATGTGGCTTGTAGGTTACTCGAAGACATGCAGGGCAGCAAAATGAGGTTTTTACTTTACATACACATTTAGAGCAAGATAAAAGACAAAATTACAGCCCAAAGTTTCAACACATCCTTATCTGTGTGTCTGAAACCCAGAAGATGGGGACTAAGTCACATAAGTGTGTTTAGCCCTCAATAAGTTTAAAGTTAATCCTGTTCCAAAAACAGTGTTGGTTTCAGTAAATCCACATTTTCCATTAAAGGAAATATTTCCTAAAAAAATACCGTATGAGTTCCATCAGACTTTATACTGTAGATATTCCAAAGCTACAGACCAAATACTTCCTTATGAAAATCATTCCAGGGATTAGCATCAATAAATTAAACTTGAAAGCAAGTAACTCAGACAAAAGACAAAAAAAAACAAACAAAAAAAACCAAAAAAAACAGATAACGGCAACGATTTCAAGCCTTGACAGTACTCCTTCAAGGTCTGAGACATTAACTAGATTATTAGATTCTATTACTACCTTTTGGTTGTCTCTGTTGAATCTGTGAATCCCAACTGCTTCAGGAGTGATTTCCATCACATCAAAGTAGAAACCTGCAGCAAGGAACATAAAAGGATATCATGTTCGCTCCTAGCCCAAATCTGGAATCTTATTTCAGCACACAGCTAAAGTGACAATAAATGTTTATCGCATATTTCAAAAGACATTTGAGACACCACACAGCTTGTTTCTTAACTAATTTCAGTCCACACATTTATCAAATTTAACTACTTTCAGTTTACAAAAATGAGAATCTTCAGCACGTCTGGCTTTAGACATCCAAACAATATCATAAACAACAAGCCTACAAAAGAGCACGCACCCACCAGAACACACGCACACGTAAGTAATGTAGACAAAATAGAAAAATCAGTGCTAACCTCACAGTGTCAAGAACCTATGTTAAATTCACTCTCCTAAGGAGTGAAGTCTTCTATAGCTTAAATATCTACATTTAAAAATGCTGCTACCTGCAGGTTTTAAATTAATTTTACTCATATCCATTCAGATCTAGGATCACAGAATCATAGAATGGTTTGGGTTGGAAGGGACCTTAAAGATCATCAAGTTCCAACCTTGCTGCCATGGGCAGGGACACCCATGGTTGTTCAAAGCCTCATGCATGATGGTGATGATTTGAAATCCAGCTCTGCAATGGTTAAATTTTAATCTTGATAACACATATGATCACCTTTCAATAGCTTATTTCAGAGCTATATACTACACTTGTAAAATGTTAAACTGTAGGAAAGAAAATAATGTAGAACTTCAAATGCACGGTCTTACCTATATTTTTAAAATATTCCATCATCATTATTTTGTTTCATTCATTCACATAATGTGGGGAAAAAATAGGGATGAAATGACTCTGTGACACACATTGGGGAAAGTGCAGGAAATCTGGGTATCACTTGACATTACTGCTTTGTTCACATACATGAACAAGATTCTAGAGTAATGACTGAGAAAGAAATAATATGGAGCTACTTCATTCACTTGGTTTGAGTCTTCAGAAAAAGAAACAAACTTTAATGAAAGCCTTCTTCAAAAATCAGTAGTTTTAAAAATTCTACAGCTAAGATGCTACTAACACCCTTTCAATGACCAAAGGAGC
Organism: Syrrhaptes paradoxus; assembly: GCA_013400615.1. Lineage (NCBI taxonomy): Eukaryota > Metazoa > Chordata > Aves > Pterocliformes > Pteroclidae > Syrrhaptes > Syrrhaptes paradoxus. The sequence goes on from VZTO01001401.1 coordinate 244,431, forward strand.
TCCATAAATATAATTTTCTTATTTAGTGAATGTTGAAGGAACATACCATCATGACACTTAGCCTGCCAACAGAGCATTTCCAAGTACACATTAGGAATTTCTCTTCCTCTAGTTAACTTAATTCTGAGCTTTATCATGACCCAAGTAAAAAGCAGGTACAACAGCCATTCAGGTATGTGTCTAAGCAAACCCTGGAACTCCCAGCCTTGCTAGGGCCCATACCCAAGTTTCCATTGTTTCCAGCAGCAGTAGATGATAAGGCTTTGGAGAATTCATCCCATGAGCCTGAAGCACAGTTATCTCTGATCCTCTCTCTCATCAGAGAGCCATTCTTAAAACTGAAACACACAAACATACCATTTTCCAAAACATTTGGCTTTAGATTTTTAAAGCCATTTGTTGTTTTACTCGATATTGGCGTTTATTGTATAAGCTGAATAGAGCTGGCAAGCTAAAAGATAGAATCATTTCTTCATTATGGAACGAGACAGAGAGGGAGAAAACTAGATAAGAAAGAAAACAAATATTAGAGGATGTGTTGAGGAACACAGTGCAGAGATGCTGGTATATGAGTCAGTTTAGACCCAGTCTGGCAGGCCATGCTAAACCCAGGCTATCTCTGAAGAGCTAAGATACCTCCTCAGAGCTCCATGCACAAAAATTGCAGCCCACTGCCTGATTTACTGTGGTCTCCTGAAGCTCAAAGCACTGGAGAACACCCAGCACGCACTGATGGAGCAGCAGCAGGAGCTGGGGTCAAATGGACCCTATGGCAGGTCTGGTGGAGCTGCATTTCTGCACTCTGCCAGCACTCCTGTAAAAGGTTTCACCAAGCCTGGTTGTGCCTAGCAGCTAAAATGCATACCAGTATGGAGCGAGCTTGGACCCAACAAGACTTATGAGGTCTAGTTCTGTGCCAGGATCTGGCAAAGGAAAGCACCACAGCTGCATTGGCACAGTTCTAGTCCAGAGCCAGTAAACCGTGCTGTAAAATATGCATCTGTTCAGTGTTCATGGTCTTTGCACCCTTTATGCAGTCACCTCCTTTCCTTCCTCTGTGAATATAACACTCCTGCAAAACACTGCAGCATTAGGCTCAGACCCAGAGGGAAGTAGTTTGAATACTCTCCAGCACAGAGTTATCAGAGCAACTCAGCAGGAAAGGCACAGAAATATCCAGAAAGAGGACAAGGAAATTATTGAACTTGCTCAGTAACAGCAGCAGAAGTTACTTGAGTTTTCTGTACAAATACTCTGCCTGGTAGTTCAGGCACTCTTTTTCTACTAACCTAGTTAAGTCCCCTGTTAACTCCATTATTTTATTAAAAAAACGGGCATTGCTGCTGCAAGGGGCAGTGTTAGGGCGGAAAAAGCAAGGTGGGGAGAACACGAACTCTTTATATCTGCACGGCTACAGAAATATCTTCGCTTTCTGAACAGCAAGTCTGGCCTTCTGCATGCATTAAGCTGCAGTAAAAGAATGGCAGGATAACAGTTACCCAGAGAAACGCCTCTGCATCTCCTTTCCCATTACAAACAGGTTGTTTATATGGCTCTTGTGCACAGCAAAAGTGGGAAAAACATTGGGGAAAAGAGAAACTTCAATGTAAAACTTAAAAAAACCCTAAACAACCACCAGGAAATCATACCAGGAAACCCAGTAACTTGCACTGGATGTCGTGCTTTTGACCTCAACTTCATGAACACTGTTCCCACTGTCACTACAGCCTCCTATCACGGTACAGGTAAGACCTGACATTGCAGTTAAAGAGCAGATTTGAGCTTTGCTGAAGTTTTGAGTCACGAACACCTACAACCTAGGGATTTAGGCACAAAATTCATCCATGTATTACTATTTGTCTAAATACTATGACCTGTTTCAGAAACTTTTCCTCTGAATACAGTGCCTCAGGGAGGGAAAACATTGCTCCAGGCCATCTTCCCACCTACTTGGCCAGCAAGGGGCCAAACAATTCCCAAATCACACCAGACAAAAGCTACCATGAGGATCATTCTCTCAGCTGGGCTTCTTGAGATCTCGGTATTTTCCACATGCACAGCCTAATACATCCCTGAACAGCACTAATTACAGTCCTCTATGAAAAGGGAACCTTCACCTGCCCCATTATGTCCCCTGTGGACCACTAGAAGAGCACAGAAGTTACACAGATTGGTCAAGCTTCTGCCATTTCACATTATGATAGCTCAGTTATTCCTGTACATTAAATGTCTTACCTTAGATTCACAGTAAACTGGCTCTGTGTATAGCTAGAAATAATTTCAGCTTTTTATTGCCATGAGAAATTATCCTCCACAACTCTGCAGTTTCAATTACTCAAATTAAACAATAGGAATGTGATAATGTTGATGCAAATGTTTCAGCAATAGATTGCCATACACTGTACAGAATGCTGAACGTTACATTCATTATCATTTTGCAAAAGAAATAAAAAAACACTAACACAGAGAAAGAAATACATGTTATTGATCCCAGATGTACAAAAAATAAATGATATTACCATAAAAGTGCCATATATGTTTGAGAATCAACAGGATTGCAGAGGATATGACCTTCTAGGGCAGGAGTTGGTTCTTGGATCCACAGAAACAATGTGTCACTTGTGCCAAGGCTAATCTGGAGGGGGAAAAAAAAATAATTGAAGCGTTATCACAATGTGCATGGAAAGCAATACAGAAATTAAATTAAAACCATTTGTTATTACCACTAATTGTTTTTAAATTACACATTAAGTCAATTGGATTGTGTTGAAGCTAGCTCTGACTTAGGCTGTCACGCCAGTGAAACACATACGAGATGGAGAGTTAGGTGATAACGTCTGGAGCATTAGTTAAAAGTCACAAGAGTTTACTCAAAAACTTTCCGGCAGCTTACAGATTGATAGAAATAAAACAAGCGTGAATCCAATATACAAAAAATCAAGGCCTGCAGATAAATTTCACTGATAACCTACAGCTATTTTACATTTCACGTATTTAATTTACTCGGGGATATTGACAGTTTCCGGGAGTACTTGACTTACTGCAATATCTCCTTCTTGAAGCCGCATCCCTGCCAGTGATGCTGAAAGCAGAGTCAGAATACCAGGGAAAAAGTTACTCGTTTGACTCAACTATAGCATGCTGCATGAGACATCATAACACATTGCCTTCATCATCTCAAAGTACAATACACGTGCAAATATGCCTTGGCCTATACACTGAAAAAAATGGGCAAAGCATTTGGGTGAGGGAGTGATTTTCAACAAAATCAAGACAAAAGATTACAGAACTGCATTATTTTATCTATTCAGGTTTTAAATACAGTGGACCCTTAGTTAACAACACACTTTAAAGGAGAAACACTCCTCCTTACACCAGACTACTCACATATTTATCTGACTAAGCTGGATTTGAATCTGTAGAATAAAAACTGGACTTTTGGGAAATGCAGAGTTTAACCATCTCCCAGGATATGAATGCAAAATATACCATGATGAAGCCTCCATCTTGATTCAAACCTGCATATGCTACTCTAGTATGGATACGTATTTTATTTTCACAGTCCTGAGAAACAGATTAATTTGCTCGACACTGAAACAGCCTCCAGGATTAAAAACCTGACCCTAAATTAACACCTTCCCTTTGCCGAGATCTATCAGCCTGACAAAAGGACAGCTATAGTATTTAGAGAAAGCCTATGAGGTCCATCTCTACCTTTTTAGCCTGAAGAGATAAACCAGCAGTTTTTAAATTTATATTTTCTAAATTAAAATGTTAGCAGTTCATAATAATAATTTGGTTTGCCTGTCTCTCAGAGGCAGGCAAACCAAAACTGAAATTATCGAGAGGCAAATGAAGTCACCTCTAATTACAAAGCAAAAGAGAATTCATTTGTCACACCCGGCTTATCCAAGGTGTCTACACCTCAAAAGAACCCCCGATGGAAGGCTGTCAGAAAAAGGTGTTAATGCTGATAAACACAACATTCTTTCACTGTATAGGGAGCATCTGAGAATCAGCGAGATTGATTTACAATTTTAGTACATACATAACCGCATTCACTGAATCTTATACATTTAATCATCTCACCTGGATTGTCTCCTGTAAACGCTACTATTTTACAGTCTGGGCTAAACCCATAACGCTGACTATAATATGGAGAAATGGGTCCCTAAGGAAAGAAAGAAAGAGAGGAAAAAACCCTCAAAAAAATGGAAAGTAATCTTGCAATGTATGACACAATGTGTTGTATCACAGAACTGAAAAACCCCAAAGCAGCTGTAATAATAACTTCTGTGTATTTAAGGTATAAATGAATATTTTAAAGATTTTTAACCCAATATTCTGTTGTTGAGAACCTCAAAGAAATACCCTCAGATTCAATTTTGAAACAGGTGAATTAAATAGTTGCATTTTAGCTTTGGGTCTCTCTCTAGTTATTCACATCAAGTAACAAACACATCTATTTATTTTGCAGACATACATGAATATTAATACACAGAAATTAGAGAATCAATGCAAACATAAGAGGAAACACAACATTAATATAGATCACAACATCAAATGCTGAAATAGGACCCCTGTTATTTTAGGGGTCCAGAACTGTATTCTTTTAAGCCACATTTGCTAGCCATAGAGAAAAAACAGGAGAAGAAAACTACCCATAAAGAATACAAGGACATCTATAAGGATTTTTGTATATGTTCCTCCCCATTACAGAAGATCAGCACTGAATTCACAGGGTCCAGGTGATGGGTATCTACACTCTCATACACGTGCACCAGCTGAAGCAATAGCTCTTTTTGTGCTGGGTAGTACGACTAAATTCATTTACTCTGAGATGTGCAGCTTGATTTGATTTCAGCATTATGCTACATGAACTGAGGAGCTTTAAATATCCCAAATTATTCACAAAGATTACCTCATTAACTCTACAAACAGTTGAAAACAACGTCCCTGTCAAGAAATGCAAATGTTGGGTTCTGCTTCTGCAGTAAAAAATACCGTGCACAGCTCTGCAGCAACCAAGAGCTTGTGGGCCTGGGAGGGGAACCCAAAGATTCTTATCACTGGACCATTTACTAAAACTTTTCTCACCATAGCCCAGGGCGTGCAAGAATCCAAGGTGATCAGTGATGAAAGCTGTGACAGACAGCAGCTAGTGGTCAGTTTTCAAAGATGTCTGTTTCTGCTCTGGCATACACATTCACAGCACCCCTGGAAACATCCAGTCAAGCAGCACAGCTCTGAGGATAACTGTGCATGCCTGCACACACAAATACACTCCAAGGAAGTACCATAGGAAGAACTCCCAGCACACGGCTCTATTTGTTGCTTACAACTCTTCTAGACAGGAACTTACCAGTACTGAATGGGATGGTACAGGGCATCCTAGTTTCTCCTCTAATCCAGGTGCACAAGCATCAAGGCAGGACACTGACCACACCTTTTCCCAAATCTGCAGCAAATTCATACCAGAGCCTACAAGACAGATCAAAACAAGAGGCACATATCGTTAAACACAAGGCAGTACTGTATCAGAAAATTCCTCGTTATGGGCAACAGAAAATTTACAGATGCATATTTTACATTTGAAGAGAATGATTAGAGCTCTTCTCAGCATAAAGGCTACTGATGATTCAGCCTCTGCATAGCTTTCATCTGTAAAGGGAGCAGAAAAGGCTCCTCTGGTGCACAATGCAAATGGAAGAACCTGGATGCCTCCCTATCAACTCCTAACCCAAATATTCCACCTTAGACAAAGACTTCACTACAACTACCTAAAAGTGATGCAGCAGTCACTCAAAGGTGTGTTGTGCTCACCCAAGACCTAACAATGAAGAAATTCAGTTTCATGCTACTCTGATCTTTGAGTAGAGTAACATAAAAGCATCTAAATCCATGCTGACTAATGTTCCTCCATATCAATGTTCTTCTTCTTAAGAGAGATGACAAATAAAAGGCTTAGAAGTCCAAAAAAGAAAAAAAAGTTCAAGATTTCAAATGTAGCCTTTAATTTTGAGCCTACTTTGGAGAGTCCAGCTTTGAATACCAAAGTCACGATTTTTAGAAATTTTGAACAGACCAACTGAAATCTTCACACCATCCTGAGCCCTCCACATCCCTTGCTTATGTTTCCAGGATGCCTTTAATTGCACATTTCATTAAACTCGAAAATCTGTATGTGTTTCTGGTTAATACCGTTCAGGGACATATCAGTTTTCCTTCTAGATTAACACTGTCGTTTCAAAGGCTGTTTAGCCCACGACTTATTTATCACAGAAAAGGAAAGATGGCAAGATTTACTCCAGCTTCTTTCAGTTCCCTACATGAGTCCACTCTTAAATCTAGCCATCTCCTCCTTCCAGGGGTAAACTGAGTCCTTCAGGGTAAACTGAGCCCAGCATCTCTGTCTGCACTTCCCAGAGGCAGAGGGTGTGAGCAGCCTCGTGTCCCAAGCTCTCGGGCATAGCAAGGCTTCCTATGAGTAAACATGTAAATCTATAAATTCTCCTGGAAAAGTCCTTAATTTAAAAGGTCAAGAACCCCTTAGCTAAATTGAATTAACCAGTGAGCAATAGAAACGTTAACTAAATAGAATTTTACTAGAGAAAGGTTAGTTGTTGGTTTCTATGTTTTTCTGAAAAAAATAATTTTTCTCCCCAGCAAGCCTAGAGAAAGATTTAACCACTATCCTCCAATGCAATTTTGCAAGATATAAGGACACTCTCCAATCTTTTCTGCATAAAACAGGAAAAACACTAACCTTTATAACTGAAAAGGTCTAAGTTTATATTATATAGAAGAACACTTCAGTTTATTGACTGGTAGATATAGTTGCACAAAGACTTTAATATGCCCCGAGAAAAGAAAGATGAGCTAATATGCTGTGAGAAAAGAAAGATGAGCTAATTTACCCCACCCTCAGAAACTCATTTAAAAGATGTGAATCAACTATTTTGTTGTGAAAGATGTGAAAGAACTATTAATCTGTTGGCCTGGATTCATCCTATCCAACTGTGGGCATTTGCATGAGAATCTCTAGCCAGTGGAAAATAAAAACCAGAGCTGACTCCTCCCTGGAGCCGCTTCTCTTTCTCCTTTGATTGTATGGGAAGTGATGCACAGCAAGTTCCTAACTCAAGCACCTCTGGTCATCATCTACATTGCTTCTAGGAATAAAAGTTAGTAAAAATGGCTTAAGCACATCATTCTAAGTTTAACATATAAAATAAGTAATAATCTGAGAACTAAGGGGAAAAAAATAAAATCAAAGGCAGCCCTTTGACTTGTCACTCCAAATGGACCCCATCAGCAATGACCGTCCATAGCCAAGGCCATGGTCTGGTAAGGACTGAGGAAAGGCTCAGTTCAGTGTTTCACTGCAAGAATCACTGACTTTCAACATGAAACGACCAGGAGCACAATCAGGACTTGTTAATATTTACTATATATACAAAAGTATAAGTGCATCTATGCTGGTGAAAAAAAAAAAAAAGAAATACACCCCGGTTTCATTACAAAGACCAAACAATGTAGACTAACTTTTTATTAATCAACAAACTAAAGATGAATATTTGCATATATTTATAAACACTGAAGTGCATCTGTATTACAGCAGCCTGGACCGCCTTTCACTGAGCTAAAATCAGAAGCAGTGTAACTCTGCTGACACCATGCAAGCTACACGAGGAGTAAATTTCCTTTTGAAAAGGCTCCAGTTCAAAGCATCCTTATTTGATAGAACAACAAAAACAAGTATGCTAAGCTATGATTTGCCTAAGGCTCTTAGAAAAGCATTTCAAAAGATAAAGCTTCTCTAGGTCAATTTCTGAATAGCTGTTCTTTAAGGTGTCTTCTAAAAGAAACAATGCCTCAAGTGTTCAAGTTGTTTAGGTCCCAAATGTATCTTACTCTTAACATCTGCACAATATAAATGAAAATCATTCTTCATTCCCCCAGAATGTAATTTGATTTTTTTTTTTAATCAATCACCCAGGGTGCTCAGTCATTCACGAGGAGTGATTTGAACCTTACAAAATTGTACTTTTAAAAAGAAAAAAAAAAAAAACCCAAAACTGAATAGCACATTTCTACAATAACCTGCAAATTTGAAGAGAGAAGTTATTGTGCAGAGCTAAACAATTTGACAGGGTCTTTCAAAGACTATATGACCTGAAGTTAAACCTACAGAAGTGAAGAATAGGTCTATTATCCGCACATTATTTTGAGAGATGCATTTTAAACTACAATATACAGGTGCAATGTAAAAGATCAAGTGAATTGCAAGAAATCGTAAATGACAAGAAAACAAGTTTTTCAGCTGGATCCAAATAACTACTGCATACATTATAATTATATTTTATTACTGGAATTAGAATTCTCTCTCATTATGTTACCAGAAGAAAGGAATGAGCAGGACAAAACACAGCTTACAATGCCGAAAAATCTTTTGTCTTCTAAAGAGAATGATAACATCCTGCTTAGTTCTCTTATCTTTATTCACACAAAAATTTAATAATCTTACATGCTCTGAACAGCAGATAACATTTATTCAAGTTCCATAAATATCCAGAGGTGTAAGAGAAGCAGCTCTCCCAGAGCTGTTTGAAAAATGCAATGTTTTTAAGAAAATCTTTCAATAAAGCAAATTTTTATTTTCTCTAGTTTAAAACGTCTTAGTTTTCAACCAAACACAGAAATTTTCATGTTCCAGAATTGAAGAAGCACAGATTTCCCCCACTCACTTCCAAGTAGAAAAGGCAGAGGTAACATTGCAAAAAAAAACCCCAAAAACTAAATCAATATTTTTTTAATGCTTGTATTTTTAAACATTTCGATCAAAATTAACACTTCACTCTCACTGAAAAATTAGAAATCAACGTATTTCTTTATCAGAAAAAGTACTTTGAAGATCTCACCATCTCTCTCATCCAGCACATGGAGCTGGTGCTGCCGGCTGCTGAGTGGCCGAATTGCTCAGTATTTGGGCCGGCTCAGGAGCAAAGTGCAAATCTCCAAAGGGTTATTGTTGCCAATAACACACAAAAAAATAAAATTTAGCTGGGAAAACACACGGCTAACAGAACAGGGCTAGAAGATAGATGTAATAATCTCACAACTGCTGCAAAATAAGCATGGATTGCCTTGCAATTTTTAAGGTCTCAAGTACAACTGGGAGATGTGATATTGAATAAGTTGTCCATTAGCTAAAATTGAGGTGTCTTGCCTTTTCCTACGAGCTTTGATGAAACAACAAAGGAGAAAAAATGAGTTGGTCTTAACACATGGGTGTCAACTATGGCTGGATAATGCAAAATTTCCTCAGAGAGCCTTGTTATCTAACCTTTCAGCTCTGAAATATATCTTCTCTTAGTTTCAGAGTGGGAATCAAAAATGCTATTTAGAAATAACAGCACAGCTCCCAGGAAAATGGTTTCCTTCGTAATTGCCATTTAAAACTGCCATTTAAAAGCTGGATAGCTGAGATAACATACAACAGAAGAGAGAGACACTAGCCTTGTCACTTTTTTGTCTTTGTTATGATGAATAGAGAGATATGGAAGGTTAATTTTTTTTTAACTGAGTTTGGGATTTTTTTTTTTTTNTGCTATCTCATTTAAGAATATTTTCTGTGGATCTATTTTCTAGAAATGGGAATCATAGTATGATGGGGATAAATAAGCACAGCTGACAGCACTATGCAGAGCAGCAACAAATCAAAAGGAGTAACTTAGCTTAAAATCTAATATACTTGTCATTAAAGTTTAAAACTGAAAATAAATAGCAGAGACCTTGTCCCCCTTTTATCTAAGGTCGGGATNTTGGTTTATGCTTTTCTTCGGTTCATTTTGAAAATATATTCCTATTGCAGATCCATACTCCAATTAGGTGGGGGGAAATAATCACAGTATATATCTTGTTCACATTCTGTGCAACTCAGAGCTAAACCATCAAAACCAAAAAAAAATATCAGAACTATGAAGTCTAGTTAAAAAGTCCACAACTTTTTCGTGCTTTACAATAGATATTTCAACGTTTCTTTATACATCATAAAGTAATGAAAAAAAAGNTGTGACTATGAGAAAAGCCCACACACTTACCATCACTGTAATCAATGGGCGCATAATCCCCTAGGAAAAGGGATGCTGCAAAACTACTGACCAAAGAGATTCTCTGAAAAAAAAAAGTGTGAGATAGTGAGTCCCATCAGTATTCACCTCAACAAAAGTAAATAATTTAGTAATGGAAACAGCAAATGTTAATAGATTGTTTAATGTTAGGCGTAGAAAGCACACAACAATACAGCTAGAAGGATTAACCAGTTCTATCTTACTGCCTAGTACAGCATCAATCTAAAAGTAACCCCGTGACAAAAGCTGTTAATAGCTTTGCATTCTAAAACATGCAAAATACACCCAGTCCATTAGCATAGCATACCCTATGTTACCATCAATTAATCCACAGCTTCGGTGTATCACAGAACCTCATTTCAAGGAAAAACATCTAGTAAAAAAAAAAAAAAATCAAAACCACCTGAATGTTGACAACAGGGGAAATGCCCAGGAACCCTGCAGCAGTCCACCCAGAGCACTGGTCCCTAAGCTTCTTAGCAACTCGGGCAGGGCTCTGCTAAGACCTTTACCTGAACCCTTACCTGCCTCCCAGCTGAGACCTCAGACCTCCCAGGAGTTACTCCCAGGATCTGGTAACAATCAGCTTTGAAGTGAACCACTACCTGCAGCTCTGCCTCAGGGTATGTTCCAACAACACATCAAATCCAGCTGTAGGGTAATACTGGCCCTAAAATGCCCCAGCCACGTGACACAACACAAATTCACTTCCATTTCCAATCTGCTATACAAACTTGGCTACTGCCAAGCCTTCTGCAAGATCAAGTATTACCTGTTCCCAAGAAGCTGGCACAAAAGCCGACAAATTCCTTATTGTGTGTTCTGACTAATTCAGAAGAAATATGATTATCCCCCAATAACTAATCAGAATCAAATCTCTACTGGTTGAGCGAGCCAGCAGTGACAGCTTTTTATTAATGATCACAAAACCACTGCTTCTTGCAGCATTCAAAGACGGACTATAGCTCTAAGAGGTGGCTATAATGGCCAGGAAATTTAATGATGCACTTGCTCTTCATGTGTCTCTCCCCAAGAATATATCATATTGTGCTTAGATAACGAAGGCCTACCTTCTGTGGTGCCCCAGTGGGCACTAGCTGCCTGAAATGGAAGGAAAAGGATGAAGTTAAACTGTGAATCAGCCAGTTTAGCAAGTCGGTGGGTCCCTTCCAACTGAAATAGTCTATTCTATTCTATTCTGACCTAGAGAAGGAAAAACACCCACCTTCCACATGTCACTTAGACTTCCAAGCTGCTAGGTACCTCCTGAAGGGTCCCAAGAGCAACGCTGGCATAGAGATATTTTGTGCTTGAACACAACAGCTTGCACGTCCTTTAGTGCTAAAAGGTGGCATCAGTGTGCAACCAGCCCCCAAAGCCTGAGCTTGCTCTGACTAGTTCTCAGTTCCACACACACACTTCTCCTCCACTAATGCATTTTTCTCCAAATTTAGTCCTAAGCTTATGATCAGACTGTACTAGTGTTCTTTTTCACCCCATCACTTACTAGCACTAAAGGTTCTAGAACATGCACTTAGAAAGAAAAAATGGGAAAAAAAGAAGCATTGTCCCACAAAATACAGTCAACTTTGCAACTCACTTCCCCATGAAGCCCCCAATGGGTCCAATTTTAAAAGCCACAAAAAAATTATGACCAATACTATCAAGAAGTGCAGTAACTCAAGAACACAAGCAGCCTGACTTCACAGGTCTGGATGTCTGGCATATTCTAATCACAGGCTGGGAGCTCTTCCCTCATTTACATCGTATTTGCATGGAGTTTTCACCTTGCTTCAAGCCATGGGATTTCAGTCACAGCTAGATGCAGACTCAACAAACTGAAACAATAATGGAACTGCAAGCTGATTTCTGAAAATTAAGAATCAGAAGGGAAATAACTACACAATGCATTTCATTTGTAATAACAGAATCAAAGCAGCTCCTCGAGGGACAAACTATGAAAGTCTAGGATCAGCTGCAGGCTTTTTCCCACACGTACCGCACGGGTGCCAGCTTTGTATGGCAGGGCAACCACACTTCTGCATGCAAATGGCCAGTTCCAAGTGCGCAAATTTCAGCTGTGTGCTTAATTCCCTACTTGTGTTCGAACTGCCGTACATACAATTTGTTACCACTCAAATCAAAGTCTGTTTTTTAAAACTTCTTACACACAGGTGAGATCCAATGAAGCCTGCTGTCTTAAATGTAACATTCAAGATAGAACTGATGCCCAATTTTTATCTGCCCAGTGACTAACAATTTAAAAAAAAATAAAATAATCAAATTTTCAATTTTAATCTTAAAACCAAACACAAGAATCAAAATACTCTTTAACAAAGAAGTCTGACATCCCCACAAAATTAAATTTAAAATGTTTTCAACTGTGTTTTCCAATAAGTGTATTGAAGTTGAGCCAACCTCAGTTTCCATGTAGACCTCAGGATTCTGGCTGTAAATCTTTGCTATCTGGTTTCCTGTAAAACGCTGAGAAAGAAATGCAAATGCTTAGAAACACAAACCCTAAATGGAGTCAATAATCATTAACTCTGTGTAATGAGTTCAGTACATTGCACTTTGGATATTTAATTTGCTTGATGCGTGATGAAAGTCAGTGCACAGCAGGCAATCCGCACTAAACAGGCTATAACGCACAGTCTCATTATGAGAATTTTGCTCACCTTTTGAAAAAAAAAAGGCATGTGAAAAACCATTACTATCCATAATTTACATTTCAGAAATGACAGTTCAATGGACTGAATCACACTTACAATGTGCACAGGAACCAGCACAATTCAAATGCTGCCTTCAAACCTTTGAAAAGGTCTAGGCTGCCCAACCTCTGTAACTCTCTGAGGCAGGTGAAAGAAGCAACTCCAGCACAGGCTAATAATAGTTGCAAGAATGATTATTTTTCATTCATGTATTATATCAAATAACCAAAAACTTCTAACACTGAAACTTAACCTTTAGCAAGTTAAAAACAAACTGTTAAGGGTATGCAAAGCCTGATTTCAACACTGGTCATAAACCTTGCATGGCGATTCAAAACCAGAAGCAGCAATTTGGGATGTTAGAGCCTTATCCTGTTGAATCCACAGTAAGAGCAGCCAGGTGCTGAGACACAGGGAAGACAGTTCTGCTCCCATTCCATAATTCATTGTCAGTTACAAGAGAGGGACGTGTCAGGAAGAGGGACGAGTGACAGCTTACTCTCCGATAGCATCCCAGACTTCTGAAACTCACTCCTCTTAGGTCAACAGCTGCCTGTTAGCCTTCAGGAAACATTAAAAGGCCAGTCTTCTAATTGCAGAAGTAACCTAGAGCAGCAATGCACTAACAGGGGGTCACAACACCCCAGGTAAACCTGTAACACAAACTGGATTGCCATCCCAATGCAAATCTGGCTGCACAGGAGCTCCCGGGGAGAACCAGGCCCTGGGACTCTAAGTGTGGCCACCAAACACTGTATTTTGGAACCACTGGCCAAGTGCCACAGGTCACCGTGGTCACTGCTTCCTGCAGCAAAGTCTCCAGTGTTTGCCTAATTTCGCTTTAAAATTTCCATGGAATAGGATTTCCACATCTTCCCTTGTGAAACTCCCACAAAGCACAGTATCACTGGAGTTTCTTCAAAAACTCTCTCTTTCCTAGCTAATGGCTGATCGTCATCTGCTGTGGTACCACCTTAATGGCAGAACTGTTTCTATCATGAGACTCTGATGAGGACTTTCTTGCCATCGCTCCTTACCTCGTAGGCTCGAGAACCAGTGATACTTGCTAGGTGCTGTGCTCCCCCAACGGCCTTTTCCAGAGCGCTGCACTGGGAAGCTGTGCTAGAATCCATCCAGATGGGGTTGTTGCTGACAGAAAAACAACCCTGCAATGAACAATATCCTTTATTAAGAAGTCTGATCTCCAAGAAGTCCCTGTTAGAGTGACAGCAATACAGCAGACCTACATATCAGCTCACAGGTCAGTTCTCCGACATGCCTTCTGGTCTTCTCTCCATAAATATAAGAAAGCAGATATTGGGCAGCATGTTGGTCAGTGGCGAAAAGCTTAACCCAAACTTCACACCAGAGCATCAGGGGTTTTTTCTGCTGTTATTTTACATAACCTGCAGCACGATGTGTACTTCACATACCTGCAGCATGATGTCTCAGCACCTTCCTTCGGTAGGCAAAACCCTGGGCCCTTTTATACAAGTTTAGTCCCACTTTTTAGAACTTCTCTCTAAACAATCAGATTATCTTTCCACAGATACTAACAGATTTCTCTTTAGTTAACCATTTGGAAATGCAACTGAGGCTTAGTACATCACCAGAGAACATTTTAATTCCATTTCCAAGAGTTCCACAGGGATATTTCCAAAATTAATAATTTAACAGATCACTTATACAAATGTCTTCCTTTCAACATCCGATGTCCTTTCTGCTCTTGAATTAAGGAGGATAAGGGTCTTCAAAAGGAAAGCTGATTCCTCCCTTCTTTTCTTTTTAAATAAAAGTTTGTCAAGTCTATGTTCAAAACTTACAGCCACACACACACACACAAAAAAATACTGAGGTTGAACAACATACTTGTTAGGAGTTTGTGTCCACACAGCATTACATTTCCACCATTTCACAGCTAACTGTAAACTTGCCTTTTTAAAAAAAAATATTTTCTAATGAAATCACAAGCACTGCAAGTAAACTCAGGTAAGATAATATTTCTCACCATTATTTTTTGTTAATACAAATATTTTTAAAAGCCCTAAAATATTTACAGGTTGTTTACAAAAGTATTACATTTCCTAAAACAACAAACGGGCTGTTACTGTGACACAGAAAGATTCTGGGATGCCCACTGGCACCTGTAAGCTTTTAAAGCAGTATATACTGTCTGTCACTCAGGAGAAAATGAAATGTCAAGAACCCTGGAGCTGCAGTAATAACCAGTATATTTCACTTTATGCTGCAGAGGCACGCAACTCAGCCAAACAAGAGGAAACTGCTGTGAGGAGAAAAGCAAAATGTAAGGATCAGAAAAAGGACAGTATAGCTCTCCCTTCAGAGCTCCTTTATGAATATTACCTTTAGTGACTGATGTAAAGGCAGTTCAGATGGTGCATTCTTTAAAATGTGGATGCTTCCTTTTTTCCAGTATACGCTCCCATGTTGCTGAAGAAAGTAGAGAAACAGAAGTCAGAGATGCCCTCCCAAGCTGCAAAGTTCATATCCTGATCTGAATTTCAAACTCTAAGGGACAGAGAACTCTCTCCAAACTAGGACCAAAAAATTCACCTTTTCAAATCAAGTACCTCATTAAAGATTCTTTAAGATTGAGCAAAGCATTTACTAAAGCAGAAAACGGTCAGGAGTCAAGAGACAATGATGATTTTGAACTATAGCACCTTCTGGTAGGAACTATTATACTGCTAATGGTATTAGCTGCTTCTTCGGGGGCTCTCTGAGCTGCAGCCAGGGCTCCACAGTCAGGACTGTGTGTTCTGTGCTACTGCAGCACAGCGCCCAGATTCTTCAGTTACGTGCCTGCCTCAGACTGCTTAACATTGGGAAGTTTATTTAAGCTCCACCATTCAGGCAGCTCCCTCAAGCCAGCCGTCTCTACTTATGAACTTGCAGGACACCCAAGGCAAACAGCAAAGGACCATCGAGTGACCCATTAACAGTTCTGACAACACCAAGTGCACACAGACCCCTCCTGGGCACAGACTACTTGACCAGTGTCATCCAGATTGTATTTCACACCCCTCTGCCATTTTTGCAGAAGATCAAGACCAAGTTTGTCCCTTTTTTGCGACACCAGTGCACCTCCACAGTGATCTGCGGAACAGAGGCCAGGTTCTTCAAAGAGAAAAGGGAGAGAGACAATATGGGTTGCACAAGGGAGACTAAGTGAAATTTGTTCTACCTGAAAGAGCCTGACTAGAGCACCAAGTTGATGCTCCCAACTTGTTGGAGGACGGGTAAAATAAATGGAATACGGGCAACCTGGAAATGCACTTCTATTTTTTACTTGGTAATCTGGGGTTACTTGGCAGTCCCTAACTTCTGTCCCACTGAAGAATTCATACCAGGGCCTTGACACCAGTTACGATTTTCAGACACCTTGCTCAGACTTTAAACCGAGATCAACGAAACATGGAGATCAAAGCAAGAGTTTCGATTCATTTGTCCCAGATCTATCAAGATGAATAGTGTCAGAATTAGCTATGGCTTTGGTGCTGTCCTCGCCCTGAATATTGCCTGTGAAAGTTATAAAAGATTTCCTTGTTTCACCAGAGTGCTACAGGACCGGCTAACTGACTAAATGTCAGGATGCGCTTTATAATCTCAGGAAAAAAGGCATTATGCACTACAGGCTACATCATGGCAGCATCTTTGTCATTTCTGCATCAAAGACTATCATCATTTGGTTTTCGCTGCTCCTAGGCAGATCTCTATCCTGGCCCACAAAACTGTGCTGAACAGGATGTCGCTATGCCTTCAGCAAACTGCGCTCCTCACTGTTTTCTCTACCCCATTTCCACAAGCACCTGGATATGCCCAAATTCAAAACGACCCCATCATTTCAGAATCTGTATGTACAAAGAATTTAAACAACGGGAGACCAACCAGTTATGCACTATACTGATCGAAACAACTGCACTGTAAACCTCAGCCTCCACTCCCACTACCTTCTGGTTATTGCTCTGTGCACTTCAGGTTTTAAGTTCCCCTGGGGAATGTGTCTTTTAATGGACACTTACACAGATGCTTTCGTCTTACTTGATGTCATTAAGGTTTTCCGCAAGATAATTTAAATGAAATAAATCACTATACCTTATACTCTATGAAGAAATACAGTAAGATGGAATTTTTTCTTTATAAACTAACCTGGCCAGCACCAGACAAAGCTCTGACTCGAGAGAAGTTAAAGCCTGAAGACTTCATCTTTTCCAAAATCATATCCAGAGCCTACAAGAACAAACAGAATCAAGAACGACTGTAACGAGCTATCAAATTATGCATACTCACAATCTGTGGAATTAAACTGTAAATTCATGTCATCACTGATAAGAGTTCATTGGCAGATAATGAAAAATTAGCTAATGACTACGGACTTTCTCAAGAAGCTGCATAAATTAATTTACTAAGTAAGAGTCCATAAAAGAAAAGTTGAACCACACAGGGAAAAAAAAAAAATCTTTAAACAAGCTGAATCACAAAGATCCATTATTTGAAACCTAAATAAGAGGCAAAAGTTAAAGAATTCCATTTCATCAAAGAGACACTTTTAAGAGTGCCAAACACAAAGCAGGATTATCTTTTTCTGTTCTTACTGCTGGAAATATATGAAATCTTAACGGGGTGCACCCACATCCCATCCTACAGGATGTTAGGTATCCCCAACACCACTGACCCCAGTGCCAGCTGAAAACTCAGAGTCTCTTTAGTATAAGGCTAATTTAAGTGAATTTTAGCACTTTAAGCAACTAGGTTAATTTTGTTCTTGCCATGTTTTACTGCAGTGTAAAACCAAAAATTAATCTATCTTTACATAGTCTCATTCAGATCGACATTTCCCAGACCATCTTGACAAACGGACCACTGCAAGACTTCAAAGTTTCCCAAGAAACAACAATATGCTGATATAGGCATGTGATAATTTAATAATTACATCTGTTCCTGTTCATTACGGTTCCAAAGACCAACTGCAAGCAAATTTACCAAACTTTTCTCAGCTACTGTGGATCACTAGTTGGGGGTTCTGTGACCTTTCAAATATCTTAACTATTCAAATCACACTAGTAAGACAAATCTACATAGTACCCATGTGAGAGCAAGTGTTGCAGAATCTGCACAGAAGCAAGGAAAGCCTTACTTTAAAATAGAAAAGAATGTTGTATTTCAAAATAAACACCAGCCAAAGTGACTGTGAATCACTAAATAAATTGCTCTTTAACCACTTACCATTACAGACATCAATTGGTTAGCAAAGCTTATTCTAAAAAAATAGTGCAAGTTACCTGGATGCTACAAGAACAGAGATTTAAGCTAGGCAAAGCAACAGCTGCCCTTTTTGCATACAAAACAAGAAGATGAGGAAAAAAGAATAGTCTTTCTTCAAATGAGGGGAAGTCAGGAAAGGATTAATCACACATACAATAATAGTAGAGAGTGATTAAAAAAAAAAACACCTCAAAATGTTAGCAACTTTCACTATGTTTGTTGATAACATTAATCTTTGCATACCAAAGACACAGAATAACACTTAAAAGAAACAGACTACAAGCAGGACTAGGTTGATTTGAATGATGAGTTTCACTATGGCTTGGAATACATTTCCATTTCAATAACAGCAAGGAAGAAGTCCAACTATATAAAGCTTGTTCATACCTTGACCCACATCAGCACGGGAGAAGTGACTGTCAGTCTGTCACTGTGAATATAGACTCCACCTTGAGTCCTATAGAAAAACCGTATTTTTTCTTGGTAAATTCAAAATTTTTTTCCCCAACGAACAAAGTTCTTCAAGGTTATTAATAACTAAAGAGAATTTGCAATGCTTTTATGTGAAGAGCAAGGATACAATCAGTGTTTGAAACCTGAAAAAGTAAAAGCCAGCTCCTAGAAGGTGACGTAAGAGATGTCTGACCCAATTTCAAAGTAAATAATTTGCAAGGAAAGGCTCTGATCTGAAGTAAGATCTGTGATAGACTCCAGTGCTGATACTGCTCATCAGCTGTGTAATTCATAGTTCTAAGTTTCCTAACCGTCACCATTAGTGGCTTGAATCTAGAAGATTAAATTCAATTTCTGCTGTTAAACCATCAAATAAATAAATGTACATCACTGAAACTTGAGACTACTGATGACATCTGTAAATTCTAGTCTGTCAGCTGAAGTAAACAAATACTGTCATCCTACATCCTATTGGGACACTTGGAACCTCTGAATTTGTCTTCAAATGCCTTTTAGAAGTTCCCCTCACACAATTTACTTGTTGTTAGAATAGCATTCCACCCTGACACAAAGGCAGTGCTTATTCCTGTGTCCCAAAAAGAAACAGTCTTGTCCACAAGTCAGAAGTCCCAAAAGAAAGAAAAAAAAAATAGCTTATTATAAATAATACTTTGGATAGATTTTTTTTTTTTCTCCTGTTGGGAGTTCTTGTCATATTTACACACCAAGGAAGGCAAGAGCATATACCACCATTGCCAAGTACGAAACACGAACGGGGCGTGGACTTTTTCCATGCCTCCACATGTATCAATGAGACCAAATAAAGCAACAGGTCCCCCAACCCCCAAAATTCTAAATTATATTATCCAAATAAAATATAAAAAGCCTTACTTAAATTCCGGAAGGTCTTTATCAAACTGAACATTATCCTCATAAATGACTCTCAGCTGTTCATCAATAGCAATGACTTTCAGCTAGAAGATATAAAACAGGATGTTAACAAAAGCTAACAATAATTAAATAGAACTGATAACACATTTCTAACAACTCAATTTTCACAGACAAAATGGGAAAGATGATCATCCTGGTCCATACAATTCACTGAAAGTATGGGCACAGATTTACATGAAACAAGTTATGATGTGAATTGCCAGCATGCCACCTATTCAGCAACATCTGTAGCTGTTTGCTTGCATTTCCCACCCCCCACCCCCCCATTTTCTCTCTCCTTAACCGCACAAGATCGAGATGCAGGCACTCGCTAAAGAACAGCAAACAAATTACCACGTTCATAGTTTGCATCCCGGTAACCAACTTTTCCAGTTTCTCCAAAGAATACAGTATCTCAGATTAAAGATGCCATGTGCTTTTTTTTTTCCCCTCCTCTCCATTTTTTTTTTTTAATCCCATTTTACTGAGGAACCTAACAGATCCTTAGGATACCTTGAGGACCTTCCCTGCTCCCCAAATGGTGAGTAAACCAAACTCTACCAGCCTGGCAAAGCTCAGAGAGCACTACACAAGCGTATTCTGAGCTTCTGCAACACACAGAAAGAAACATCCAAACGGGTAACTCCATGAAGCTGAGCTTTCTTGTAAGCGCAAACTAGAAGAGTTGCACAAACTTTCACCCCCATCTTCACTCAGGTTCACCTAGCACCAAAGAAAAACATCAACAGCCTAGAAGATAAGTGAGCAGGCAGCTCCTATTCTGCACATATTTCAACACGGGAAAGAGTGCAAACTGCTGCTAAGGGAACAGACCAGGAAAAAAACGACAAAGATCAAGTCATCTCAAAGAGCTGTATTCAGACAACAAGGCCATACCAATTAAGAGTGGCTTGCTTCAATTTTAGCCATACTGACGGAGGGTCATCGTCATGCACTGGCCCGACTCACCCCCCAGCTGGTGCCCTGTGCTGGCTTCAAGTTGGCTCTGACCCAGTGCAGCTTCACTGGCTTTCTGCTTGCAGCACGCCCCTTAGGAAACAGTTCATAACCTCACGGGGGTTACCTGGATGTGTCTTTCCAAGCTCCCACACTTCAGCACAGACACAATGAAGTTATTTATACTCACAGGCCTGGCGGTTAAACACATCCAGCCCTACGCACGCTGGGGCAGCGCTCCCATTTGCAGTGTGGTAATATCCAATTACTCTGATAAATCAAAACTTCAAGCAGCAACCTGGGCACCCAGGTTCACAGTCCTGCTCCTCTTGACCGACACAAGGACACCAGATAAACTGGATTCAGGGGCAAACCCCAGCTCCCAGCCTGCCCGGTGCTGCAGGCAGAGGGTCCGCAGCACGGATTAAACGCATCCCCAGCAGGATGGGGAAGCAGGACGTGCTGGGACATGGAGCTGGAGCTTCAGAAGAGATGGAGAGAAGCAGCAGAGCTTGTGGAACAGAAAGGGACGAAGGATGTGCTTGTGCAGGCGAAGAGGAGGAGGCATGCCAACGCCTGGGCAGCCTTCAGAAGCCACGAAACGCTGGGAAATCTCCCGCACCAGCTGCTGCGGGCCTCTGAGCACCCTGAGCACCGAGCGCGGCACAGCCTCCCGCAGCGCCCGGCCCGGCCCCGCTGGCTGCGAGGAAACCCCGCGACACGGAGCTGTGGCCGGGCGGAGGCACAGAGGCGAGGGAAGCGCCGGGGCAGGGGAAGGCCCGTTCGCCCGGGGCTGCCAGCAGCAGCTGAACGGGCCGCCATGGCGGGCGGGCCAGCCCGGGCCTCGCCCCCTCGCAGCTCCCCGAAGCCCGGCTGGGTGCAGCCGCCCACTGCACCGGGCAGGCCCCGCCAGGCCTCGGCCCCGCCGCCCTGCGCGCAGCCGCCGCCGGCCGAGGGAGGGGAGAGGAGGGGCGGGGGGAGGCGGCCGCGGTACCTGCTGCGTGCTGAAATCCCAGCCCAGGTAGCAGGGAGCGGCCATGGCGCGGCGCGGCTCTCACCCGTGCCCCGGGGCCGGCGTTTCAGGCCCGGCCTCCCCGGGCAGGAGCAGCGGAGTTAATGAGTGCCCAGCGCCGCGGGGCCGGGCCAGGGGGTTCGCCCCTCATCCCGCACACGGAGCGGCTGGTGCGGGAGCTGCGGAGCTGAGAGAGGCCCTGGGGAGCGGATCGGGGGGTGGCTGGCGGGGCCCCGCGCGGTGGGACTGCCCCAGAGCAGTGCACAGGGACCGCCCGGCGAACGGCAGCGGAACAGCAAAGGGGCAACTTCAAACCACAGCCCGAAGGAATTCGCGAAATTTCAATATGTACCGGTCCTGGGGGGTATCGCACTCTGGTTTGCACAAACATGCTTTCACAGTCTTCCATCAAAAAAAGGCAAAATTGTTACTTGGGCCGAAGCTTTGGACTGTGGTTTGCTTGCTTTCTTTTCTTTCTTTCAATTTTTTTTTTTTAAGTTGAGAGGGTTTGGGGAGGCTCTAGGTTTTTGCATCACCTGCCATAGCATGTGACGAGCAAAATGGAACTGCTTCATCAGAAGAAGGCTCATCTAAAATACACGTTCATCCTGCAATCAAGGCGGCATCTCAGCAGAGCCTTAATGAAGTGAAATAGGTTTGGCATGCCCGGGATCTTAAACTGTTTAAACAGTGCAAATACTTGATTTGAAATGCCCTCTAAACTATAAAATAGTACTAAGTTTTGTCATATACTGAACATTTTTAATACATTTTACATACTCACAGTGACTTCTCAAGTCCCTTACTCCCATAGGTTCATACTTTTAAGATTTCTAGTTATTACTGCAAAGAAAAACCTTTAAAACATTAATCCTGAAGACTCTCAACCTACAGTACAAACAAACCTAATACAGTGACTTTTAAACCAGACTTACTCTTATCCTACCACCTTTTAATATCCTGTATTGAGAGTACCTGTAATTATAAATGCCATCATTAAATCATGTCAATCTTTAAATAAAACAGTTTTTATTAAAGTTGTCTGAAAAATATTTACAATCTGGGAATCCCTTCAATGTTGTTGGCCTGCGTTTTAGAGTCTAAACCTGCAAATTTATCTAAATAGTTTGCAAACAGGAAACATCCCAATAAAGTGGAAGTACCGGTCCCTTTAAAAATAAAGGCATGTAGAACTGTCATCCAGTTTGTGGTTTGTCTTTAAATCAGATGGTCACCAGGTAGTGGTGAAATTTCCCAGCTCCTAAGGAGCTCATGCTGGATGAACCTGTCCTGAACAAAGGTCTCTCCCTTAACCAAGAGGAGCTGTGAAAGGAAATATTTTTAAAATGTTACTAAGACCTCTTTCCTTAGTGTAACTCTTACCAGAGAAAGGCTCAAATAACACATAGAGGCTGCTTTTCTAGTAATTCCAAATGTGGCCAGAGAGCCACCAAGGAGAGGCTTGCTCTGCCCTTTCACTTGTTGCAAATTCCCTATAAACAAGTAACAGACACAGAGGCCGAGGTTTGAAATGCTGCAAATTTCAAAATATAGCTACTCGCAAAACCAAAGAAATTCAAGTCAGTTCTGAAGAAAGTCATAAGAATGATAAATGACTTCAGAAAATGATACATTGGTGGATTTTTATTTTTTTTTAAAGAAGGTGTTGGTTAGTAGAAAGGAAACAACAATTTATAAATAAATAAAGCAATCTTATGAGGATGTAAGAATCAATTATATTCTTCAGCAATCAGATCAGAAGAACAGTCCTGAATAGCAAGCCATACTTTGTTTGAATAAATACCCTCGTGTTATCAGATCTGCTTAAATTAGGAACAAGAGTGCAAGACAATAGCTTAGGAGAACCCACTCAAGGACAGAATAGGAATGGTACTGTTGCTACTTTAACTCTCCGTGGATTCTAGAGAAAATAGGGATGTTTGGAGAATCATTGTGGAAATGTATGGAGAATGTGCATTGCTGCTGTTCTTTCTGCTTTAATGCTGGCAGGTACTGCCATAGCTTCCAAAACCATCTTGTGAAAGCAAACAGGGCTTAGCTGTGCAGTTATCAGTGAAGTTGCAGTCATATACTCTAGTGATGCTTTAGCACTGACAAATCCAGAATTTCCAGAGGGGACGGACAAAATGCCATTTATAATGGAAATGTCACCATTGCAGATTAACAGCTTGAGGCAGAGCGCAGATTAATCACTCAAGACACATAGAGCAGAGTAAGGGGAAAAGCGAGTTTATTCCCCTTTTCCTATTAACTAGTTTCTGACCCGATGGAGAGGCAATGCTTTCATGCTCTGCTGGGCCCTTGGCTGTTCTGGTAAGTTATAACTAGTATGCCAATTAATGCTTTTTTTCTTCCCACTCTGTCAAGTTAACTTCAACTGCACATTCATTTCAATTCATTGCAAAACACAAATTAACTGTATTCCATATTCCTACATCCTGAGATTTTTCACCTTTTATTCTCACTTTGAGTATCAAAATCTGCTTCTGATCTCAGTTTCACCTTGATATAAACTTAGATTTAACTGCATTCTTCAGCCTTACACAGGTGAACTCCTTCAAAACCAGTGACAGCCTAACTGCCGTGCTTCATTATCATCACATCATCTCAGACGTGCCAACAAACTAGAGAACAGATAGACCAAACCTCTGATATAAATTGGGATTACTATATTGACAGCAGCCCAGCCATCCTCATTTATACTGGCTGCATCATTTCATGGGATGTGGAAGTACTCACACCTTCACAGGACGTAACAGAAGTCCATGGGCAACTACAAAGCTACCAATCTTTTTGCTTCCAGCAGTAGATTTTGGACATCTAACTAATTATTTTGAGTCACAAGGCAGACAAGTATTTCTAAGCCCCAAACAGGTATTTCACATTCGTACATCAGCATAGGCAGGCATAGCAGAAACAACGGGACAGCTAAGAGTCACTGCACACGCAGACGTCAGTTATGCACACGCAATACAACGGCAGCAGATCATGTTAGACCTAGCACTGTCAGGCCTGCTGGCACAATTATCCTTTTCCCAACAAGAAATCTTGTAGGTCTTTAATTAGCCTCAGAAACGTTAAACATAGTAAGCGGGGGTCAGATAAATGCCAACTTGTTTGCAAGTAACCTGCCAGTCACACACAATGCTGCTAATTAGGTGGGAGATATTTACAATGTTAAGCTCCAAGTAACACAACAATAACATATTAACACATCACCTACAAAAAAACCCAAAAAACAAAAAACAACTCAACTTGAGCACTAGACCTACCTACTAGAAAGAAATCTGAACAATGGCAATGCCCTAAAGGTCATTCCCTTTGTACTTAGCATTGCAGGTACTCTGTTATCACAAAATCTCCAGCAATGTTTAACCAAGTATGGATAATCTAAAATACCACATTACCATAAATTAAAAGATGAAGTTGCTGTTCTTTTTACTGAGATGGCATTATAACACCAAAAATGTTTTCCTTTCCCTCAATACACACTTACCTGTTGAAGTTACTTCTGCATGTGATTTTGTGGTAACCATTGTGTTTGTCCATACCTCCAAATGCTGTGAAGTGTCTCATTATTCACTCTGTAAGAATAAGTCCTTGATGTTTAAAAGCAATGGACGGAGGTGGCTCTTATCCACTGCAATTTTACTGACCGGACTGTGAAGGATGAAAGTATGTATAAAGATCTGGCAAAAGCCCTATGCAGGAGTTCCACAAGAAGAAGCCCATACCACAGTTGTTACATGGAGACTGAAAGCATAGCTTATTTAGGTAATTATTGGTTGATTTAATTCTTGACATGCATATTCAAAATCCCAGGTGAGGTACTGCATTAACCAATTAAGGCCCTTTACATAAACCTCCTGAAGAACTGGCACAGGATTCCATATTAAAGCGTGTACATGCACGTGAACAAGAAAAGAATTTAAATGATGGCTCAACTACACAATCTTGATTCTACTGACAGTTTCATAGGTATTGGCCAATTTGCAGCTTTTATTTAATCATGTACATACAATCCTCCAATCTAACTTCTATTGAATTCAGCAGAACATGGGTTGACTTCAGTGGGTACTGAACCAGGCACTGTGGAATTGTATCTGGTTTCACATCTCTAGTTTTACAGATGTTATTTCATTGACTCAATTAGGCTACTAGCGATTATGAAGTGCAGAGCAAATTCCTCATGAGACCTCTGCATGGAAGTGAAGCGAAGGATGTTTTTGAATAGCAAATTATTTTTAAGATACTTTCCTCCCCTGCACAGATTTCAAGTCCATATTCATTCTCACAATAGTAACAGTACTCAACCATCCTCTTTGGAGGACTATCTTAACTAGAGTCATTTGCAAGACTTATTAAAGTTAACTTACCCAGCAGATTTCCCTGAAGATGAATACTGAAGTGGTTTGTGTCCTAATGCTCAAAAGCAAATATCTCAGAAGCAAGATGTTGTCATCCAGATAAAACTTTGCATTAACAACAGATTAACCAGCTCTTTCATGCTGTACTTGATTCTTATCAAACTCTACTTACAGATAAGTACATTTTATTGATTAAAAACAATCAAAGACAAACTCATTCCTACTTAAACAATGCCTGAAGTGAAAACTAATAAGGGCCAAGTCTTGCACTTTTCAGCAGCATCCTGCAAGCATCTAGAATCATTTTGCAATCAAGAATGAAACAAAATCGTGTAGTTTACAGGTCGTAAAAACAAGGCAGAAAATTTACATAGCTTATAATGGAAATTCTCCCAGAGCTCTGTATGTGTATTATGACTGTTGGGAGAATGAATAAACACCGGCACTGGCTGCTGTCACCTCCTAGAGCTGTAGCCATCATAACTCTATGGATAGGAAACAGTCAGAGATGTATCTGGTATAGAAAATATTCTTAGGTAGCAGTACCAGAAATGTGAACTCTGCTTATCAGTAACTGGAATTTAAGGCATCTGAAGGATCAAGGAAGCTTCAATGAATTTCCAGAATCCTCTGAAGAGGACTACTGAAGGCTATTCAGTTCCCTCTCACCCTCTTCTTATGGACAGTTTTATGAGGTCAAAATGGAGTAAATCTAACTGTCTTGTTTGTCACGCTAATGTAAGAAACCATAGAATTAAGACGAAAGCAAGGAAAGATGTCAGGGTTCGTTTGATTAAAATTGATTCTGACAATACTGTCTGGAACCCAAATAATAGCAGCCACCCTGTTTCTACCTTTCTTTTCGTTATTACACTTTCTAACAGTAAAATAGTAACTTTCTAACACTTCAAGAATGTATTTAAATTTTTTTTAAAAATAAACACTATAGAAAGCTAGAGAAAGGAGATTATTATCACAGTAACTCTTATCTTCCTTCTCAGTGCCAGTTAAAATCTATAGATATTTGTATTCTATCTTTGTGACCTGCATTAACAGTGTTGGATGTGTCTATAATTCTGCACATGAACAACAAGAACAATCACATACACCTCTGGTCCCGGGTGTGCAGTAAAATCCAGTGTTACAGGAAATGCATTCAGTCAGTTAACCATTATGAGCATTTTTAATTATCCTTAAATCAACAATTATTCCTATAAGGTCCTCCAAACATTTTTTTCAATAAAAAACTAATTTACTAGTCACAAATTAATTAGCATGAGATAAAATTAGTTGCATCTTTTTAAATGAGATTTTGCAACCAAGGTCAAGGGCAGTAAACATCTACTTCAAGTTCTAAAAGCCATTGCTTTTGGAATATGAAGTATTCTCAATTTTTTTTTTTTGCCTCAAGGAAATGAAGAATTGCTTCCATTGTGTGATGGAAGAAAAGATTTAAAGAAAATATGGCACTTCAGACTTCAGTGGATAATCAAACGAAAAACACTCACAGACAATGTTTTTGACAGGAGTTTGTTCAATTAAAGAAACACAAGTTTTTACACAAACCCAATCATCGCAATAAATTTCAGAACCTACAGTACTGTTAGGAAATGTGTGTGTCAATGCTAGGAAATGGCTCGACTGCTAATATTCCTCAGCAACCTGCAAGCCAAAGGGGACCTCTAACGTTTACAAGGCTGTCATACCACTCCAACAGTGCCACCTGCTGCGGATTTGAAAAGTACAGTCTGCAGATCCAAGTAATTCAATTTAAAGAAGACTGAACAATTGACTGATTTAAACAGAAGTAATAATTGTGTGTGTATGCATGACACTACAAATTTTAATTTTTTAACCTAAACAGGCTAGGGGTACAGAGGAAGTTGTTCCACTATGGCATAAGAACAGAAGCCACAGATAATCCATTTCCAAGTTGATGTCAGCAGCATAACAAGGATTAGTTACATCAGCTCACTACACTTCAACACCAAAATTAACCCTATGTACTTTGTGATACCACATAGATTACACCTGCAGCTCATTTTATGAATCATATCCTGGTTGAAAATTATTCACAAAACACACACGTGTGTGTATAGACACACACATGCCTTTATAGCAAAGTATACCCACAAACCTGTGTACCCACAAACATACATACACACCTCCTGAGCCGGAATCAAGACGCATGTTCACAAGCTTTCCCTGAAAAGGAAACAAACTGCAATGTATATAGGATTGGGTCAGGAAAACAAAAGCTAATCCTGTTCCTGGTTCCACCGCTCTGCTCTACCACCTGGACTCATTCCCTTCATTTCACTAGGCACCTGATTTCTTCTCCCAGTTTCTCGTTTTGCTGCTTACCCATACAACCATTTGGGAAGAGACTGCCTTGTACAATCCACTGGTGTAACTAAGCGTGATGGCTTTTCCATGATCATGAGGGAATGGCATCGTACAAATAAACAATAATAACAGTAATTTATCATCAGATACAAACTCATTATACTTTAAATGCTCTTCTAATGAGAAGTTAAGTGTACATGTTTTAAGACAGAGCCTACATTTCACATTCAAGGATGCTATCCTGGCAATTCTCTCTGCAACACATACGCTGCACAAGTCACTTTCACAGGAGGTCAGCGAGTCAAACGGTGTGACTGGAATTTTAAAAAGGTTGGGTAACTTTTATGACCATTAATAATGTTTGTATTGAATGCCAGCTCAAACTGTAATGGGGTTAATTAAATCTCCTGCCCCAACGTATACACCAACAGCCTGAAGGTCCAAAGGAGGACTCCATGTGCCAACAACTCAGAACACTAAACAAGGCAACCGAGGTGCTCCTTTCTGCAGAGCACTAGGTGTTTGTCACTACTGAAGGCGGAGTACCAAAGCAGATCTACCAAAGCCACAA
This sequence comes from Syrrhaptes paradoxus, assembly GCA_013400615.1. NCBI lineage: Eukaryota > Metazoa > Chordata > Aves > Pterocliformes > Pteroclidae > Syrrhaptes > Syrrhaptes paradoxus. Next base: position 273,218 of record VZTO01001401.1, read on the forward strand.
TACATCAGAACAACTTGAACATGACAAGTGCTTTTTCCAGGGTCAAGGGAGAAGCTAACTTGAAGGGTATCTCCGGTGTCTGACAAAGTACTGAAAAAGGCTGCAGCTGAAGTAGGCAACACAATTTGCAAGACACAAACATATTGGGAAGGCAAAGCAATTTTTAAAAAGTGAATTTCAGCACATTTGAGTCTGCTGAGCCTTACCAGGAAACTATGCACTGCATAACTAGAGTCATCACCTGCATATGCACAACTTCCAAAGGGATTCCCAAGATCTGCAGGATTGGAGTCTGATTCAGTAAATCATTTATAATGCAAATCTTCACACAATTTATGCCAGTACCTTGAAAAATACAGCACACCAGAATTCTTTCCACACACTGCCCTTTTACACCGGTTTTCATGCAATGTTTTTCACTGCAAAAAACCTACCAGATGCATGGTTATATTAAAATCACTGTTTAACTCACATATTACTCTCTTGGGCCCTTGCAATAGTCTCAGACAGACCTATTTCAGGGACAAAAAACTGCTATTCATAGTCCAGACATTGTCTTGTACTTTATTTGATATGACCAAAAGCCATTTATTTTTTAAATTTTTGCCTGATTATTAGATAATACTATAACATACATAATAAGTTTTAAGATATGGCTACCGTGCATTTGAAGAGTTTCTTCAGCTTTCAGTAAGGAAATCATTGCTTCCACAGTTCATTTCATTTTATAGAAAGGCAGAAAAATTAAATGAGTCAGAGTAAGCTTCCCAATTCCAAGAGCCTGTGGCATATACTGTTTTGACTCTGCACCCAGGCCTGAATACTTTTAACACATTCTTCAAAGGGAGCAATAAGCACAAAATTAAGGGTTTCAATCCTCCCTTCCCACCTTACTGCCCTAAGAAGCGTCAGCAAGAATGGAACTGGATGCAAGTTAAGAAACAGCAGGTGGAGGGCAAAAGGTGCAAAATGCATGGAAAGAAACCTGAAGAAACATTTCCCTGGTCAAACTACTGTCCTGGAGAGGTCACCATGACAGCATCCCTTTAAGAATTAATATTGCTCCATAAACCAGTATTACCCAGCCCTTTGTGCACCTGACTGTGTTCAATGAGGTTTTGTATTTCACTGTTTTTTTTGGCAAAGCTTCAGATGCTCACAACCTTAAGTCAACATTAAATCCAACTATCCAGTTATAATCATGAACTCTGTATGCAATAGCTCCAGACGCCCTGTACGAAAACAAGCGGAGTGAAATCCACAGCTTCACAGTAGACCATACAACTTCTGAAAGAAGTCACTGCACTTGGAAGAAAGTTACTTCTACATTTAGAAAGATTTCAGATGCTCCATACTTGGTTTGCTTTTTTGCCAACACAATGAAGGAAATGTCCTGCTTTTGCATGACTTTTTCTTCCTTGTTGGAACAGATGGTGAAGGCTTACAAATACATGACTGGTATTTTTTCAGTGACTCATACCTCTGAGCAACAGGCTTCAGATCGTGATAAGCAGCCAACCAAGATGGATGTAAGCTTACTTGAGGAGCAGTATGACCATATAAAACAGAAGCAAAAACTGCAGTCACACATTATTGTATTTAAAACAGGTATGTTTATTATTATAAGAAACAATGGAAATGCAGACGTAAAGACTATTGCTTTAAATCTTGAGTAACTCCTGGCTTTGTTCTTTTTATGCTCAGCTTCAAGAGAGGTACAGTGTAAATTGCTTTTCTGTCATTTTGGTTTTTTATTCATTTCACTGAAAGGTGGTTTTATGTTTACATCAATTAGCGGCATGGCAGCGAAACCCTAACATGAATTTGAAACAGATGAATGTATTTGAGATAAGGTTTTACAGGGTTTATGTCAGTAAAGTAGCATTCTAAACATAAACGTTAACTCTTGCAGGAGCCATGTACTTCACATCTATCAGTGAATCTGTGCAATGTATTCTGTAACACTTCTGCTCTCTTGAATGCTTACATCAAAACAAGTAATTCTGCATCTTCTGTCTCTTTTTCCTTTCTTCTTTATCTGTGTGAAGAAACGTGCCCTATAAAACTACAGGAACCAATAGCAAATATCAAGTGACTAGCACAAGTTGGGTTTTTGTTAAAGAATAACTTATACTAACAGTCTTAGTGGGTAACTAAGATACAAGCTTTGAACAAAAAATCCCGTTTTGAAAGTGTTTTCACTGCACATTGCCTGGAAAGCACATAAACAGAAAAACAAGTAAGAATATGTATCACTCATCTACCTGCTATGCCAGATAGATTTTATGCTACAAACTTCCAAATCTTTTAAAGTTTTTAGACTACTGCTTGCCATATTACATGGATATATTTTCATTTGTTTTCCAAGTTAAAATGAGATTGAGAATATGAAGTCAATTCACAAAGTTGTCTTCTGAATATAACTGTAATATGAAACACATGCTTCATTCACCTCATACTAGTATTTAGCTCAACAAATGCAGAACTTACGTTACCTCATTCTTTAAATTTTTCTCTACGTTTTTCAGTAGTTATAGGTTTTGGCTGTGTCAGACTATATAATGAAGGCTATTGAAAAAAAACATAATTTTGAACAATACACTAGATTCACTTCTTCAATATTCTTTCATCCAAATGTCTAGAAATTCTTATGTTAAAAGAATTTAAATCTCTGTGAGGAAGAAAAATAGACAGATAGATAGAAAGATACATACATATATATATATACACACACATATATATAAGCTTACTTTATCAGGTATGAAAAGAGAACTAACTTGAAGACAAAACAGCCCATCAGCTA
>VZTO01001401.1:276314-320360 GCA_013400615.1 Syrrhaptes paradoxus
TCCTATGGTTTGGAAGCTGGGAAAACTTATTACATAGCTCAGCACTTTGAACCTGTTATATGCATCAGTTTCCAAGAACACGTCAAGCAGAAATGAACACTGCCATATCACGATAGCCTACTGCCCTACACTACTTAAGTTAGGAGTTTAAACTGCCCAGAAATTCCAGCTAGCATCAAAAGGCAGTCCACATACTTATCAGTATTTTGTACTGGCAACAAACTGTTTCCCAGTGTAGGGGGTAAGATTATGGCTGGGCTGGGAAGGGGATGACAACAGCACTACCACAAACCCACACATACACACAAACCCCAGAAGCCAGACACAAAAACCTCATGAGATTCAAACACCATGGAAGGAGGGCACCTTCAGTCTCTCATGGTCTCATAAATCTCTGCCAAAGGTCTTTATCCTAAGTGGTAAAACCCTAAATTGTTTCTGCCAGACAGAGCAGCTGTCCTTCCATGATACCACGGGGATTTTTGAGCATTTCAGGTTTATTGCACCACAGGTGGAATGGTTAACTCCAAGTCCCCTTGAGGACTTTTAGCTTTGTATGTCACTACCTGTTTGCCAGAGTCATGAAATTGTGGACCTTTAAACAGAACTTAAGATTCTCTAACTTCTCTAGGTTTTTGACTGGTGGGTTAGTAATAACTGAGAAGTCACCTGAAAACAACTTTCTTCTGTTCCTTCCCCAATCCACACAGCCACATTCATGCTTCTGCATGTTCCTGATTATTTGAAAAAAAAGGAGCATGACAAGATCTGAAAGTCACCAGCTATGGAATAATACAGCACTGTCTTCATTATTTATTGACTAAGAAGCTGAAAAAGAGTATTTACTTTAGGAATTAAATGGGAGCATTCAGCGCATGCAATCACAACAGAATAAACACTGGGGCTCCGACTGCAGAAATCTCTTCCAAGAATTTCCCAAGTTAACTTGAAATATGATTAACTTTTGCCACTCCAGAACTTTAGAAGTATCTATCTATGATGACAACATATGAAAAAGGCCAAATGGCAACAAGGCAATTATGCACAATCTGGAAAACACAAACAAACAAAACAAACCCAGACCAAAGACCTGTCTAATTAAAGCTTTCTTTAGAAGTTTAAAGAGTGCTGAATGTGTGCCAATTCAACACACAGTGGTTCAGGACTGTCACATTTCTATAAGAGGTCATTGCTGAATTTTGTGTGCCGTACCTGTAGCCAAGGAATCAAATCAAATCTGAACTCAAAACCAGTCCAGACTATTAGAATTAGACTAGATTTATTACTTTGAACTCTCTCATCAACTCAAGCCGCATCGTAATTCTTCTGATGACCAGTTCATAAGGTTGAAGATAAAATCTGATGTTGCCTATCAATACCAGTTCAGCCAAGAGTGCAGTTACATCCACAAGAACATGCAGAGCTGCATCACCTCAGAATCTCTCCGTTCCTTCTCCTGGGCTTTTTCTCTCACATATGCAGAACAAACCCTAATTTATGTAGCTTGGGGCTATAGTGTGCTGTTCTGCAGAACACAGAGGGATCTATTTTGCAAGTGAACTGTTTGCAGCCACCTAAGATCAGGTTTATCTACTGGATAAAGTCCAGTCATAACTTTGATTCTCACTGTTCCATGAGAAAGAACTGTGTGTTCTTATGTGTATGAATGGTTTCACCCTAGGAAATTCTGTTAGCACACTTCACTGTATAGACATATGCACAAACACACCTATATTTCTAAGCTCTGCATGTGCTCTAGACTCCTTTCTCCTGGTGACACTGCGGCAGAGTAGATGTGACCTGACAGAGTTGTCACTCACAGAGCCATGCTGCAAAGCAGCTCCTATCAGATCAATGCTACGTGGCCAAACCAGGGAGCAGAAAAAAGTCTGTGCTGGTGTTATCGCTTCACCAGTGGGAGCCAAAGACAGCAGTGAAAGCCTCTCCTTAATTGAAGCCATGTTGTACAGGTTCATTTACTGCCAGTAAATCAGCTGAGTCTGACATCTTCAAGTATTTCTTTGTAAAGATGGTATGAAAGACAGTTATAAAGGGGGTGCAATGCTGTTAGTTTTTTTTAAAGGCAGCATACTATTCAAACTAGCTTCACTTCAAATTCAGGGCTACAATTCTTTTAAAATGGCTATGCAGATATTCTGTTTCAGAATATAATCAGCACTCTTGTACATCTACTCTTTTCACTTAAATATGCTTCATAACTCATATTGCAACAGACACAGTTCCTGTAACTCAACGCTGTAAGTAAGACCAGCATTCTACACAACTCCTACTTTAAACTATACTTACACTAACTGAAGCATATTTCATTAGTACTTACAACGTCAACAACACTGTTTATCTTTAGGGTAATGGTTCAGTTTCTGCTCATTTTCAAGGCACAGAAAGGCAGTCATGTTCAGTAATTTGATGGGTACTACGTATAATTAAAGTAGCATTATAATTTTCATGCCTAATATCATATATTTTTCTAACGGTAACTTTCACACTGACCAGATTCTCTCCCACTGTTACAGCTACTCTATATCATTCATAGACCAAGCAGATTTTTCCTCTAAGTGATCATTCAGACAACACTAGCATGATAAACTATTTACTTTACACCATTTATACTGACTACAATAGTAAAATTGCAGTAAAATATTCAAATACAAGCCTGTATAGTAATGATCCTTCATTAAGAAAGACATTCACAACTTTGTTTCATCTAGAAGCAGTCACAGTATTTTTAAGTTGTGAATACAAACTTCAAACTGTATCAAAAAGAACATTTTTGTCTTCCAAATCACAGCACCTACCAACACATGGAGCAAGTCCCTGCCCACCTTAAGAATTTTGCTTACAAGAAATTAATTACTCAAAGTCAATTCTCACTCTGTGTTGTTAATGAGACTTGGAGTAATGGTTAGGTCAATATTAACTTGACAGATCTCCATTTTCACTTGACTAACCTTAGAGTACCATTTATGTCCTTGTAGCTGAAAAACCGAGCATAAAATATTTATACTTCCATAACCTGGCATCAAAAGAACTTGCACTACTCTAAGCCACAGATGGGAAGAGTACAGATAAACTCATCTGTTAAAGCTCTTCAGTTGAGTTTATGCCACAGAAATTACACCCTTCATTTTTGCCACTGTAGTAACATGCATATACGCATTTCTCTTGTAGGTGAACATGAACCTGTTCTCCCAGAATCAATGGTCAATGCTGTCTTAATTAATAAAAAAGTTAGAAGATCAAAGTCATTTACAGAACACGTTCCTGTCAGACAGGTCAGACTGGACATGACCAGCAGTGGCAACATACAAGACAGCTCACCATGGCATACGCACCTCGGAATTCACCGCCTGGCGCAAGCTCCTTGTCAAGGAGTTCCCTGGGATCTCTCCCACTGCAAGAATGGACCATGCAGTTTGAACAATCAGAGACTGATTTCAAAGGGAAACGGCACACCGCAACACAAGGAATTAGAAGAAGCAAGTGAACTATCTGCCCTCAGCCAACTGGGAAGTTCAAGCACGTTGAACAGTTTCAGCAAAGAGAACAGCAGCAACATTTCAAGCACCTGCCAAAAGCTTCCTCCAAAATCAGCTACTTCAGCAGTTTGGACACATCAACATATTTCTACAAAATCCATGCCAGTCTGCAACAAACTGAACTTTTACCCTTTCCCTAATAAAAAGGGGCCCAGAATTTCAGAAGCAGCAAGGAGGCTTGGGTTATATGTCTCGCAATGAAGACATTCAGTAATACATAAAACTTAGTCAAAAACTTGACTAAAACTTAAAATAGCAAAATAATCTTCCAAGTTACACTGATCGACCTGCTGAGGGTCTACTACTTTTATAGGCCAAGGAAGATCGTTACTATATAATCTGTTGGTTTACAGTACAGTGTAAAATGAGATGTTCTCATTAAGATGCTGAGCTGCAATGAGAGACTCACTACTGTTATTTGAAATATGAGAGCAATTTTTTTTCCACGATTTTCAGGTTGCTGATTTTAGAAATTAAGATTTTATCACAGCAATATTTGAAATATCTGGAAGAGCTACATCAAAGACAAGTAGAACTACTGATGAAGCAACTAAACTAAATTTCAGTGTGGTATTATTTCATTAGACAATAAGCAAGTAACAAATGAAACAGTATTGAAGGTGATTGTTACACTTAACATATGATTTCATTGTTCACTTTCCTCAAAAAAAAGATAATCACGACAATTGATATGTGTATTTTTAAAATCAATGAATAAAACCTCTGCTCATTTCTGTTGTTGTTTTAATGGGACTTAATAAATCTCACCTTTTTCTTATATACAAAACCTATAATAACATATTGTTGGTTTCCATCTGTCCCCAGTATATTATTAGAAACAAAAGTCTAGAATAATTACTTTAGTCCCGCAATACCGTATATCAACATACCTTCCTTACCAGAACTATAACGTGTCTTTCTGCTGTTGTTACAACTGTATACACACAAAGGGGATAGAACCACTTGAACAACACAAAACTGCAGCAGTACAACTATTTTTTACAGATAGGGTTTAACATTTTCTCTTGTGGCACAACTGCATACCAAACTTGTTCAAGTTTTTACAAGTGAGTAGTTATTGCTGGTCTCCCCTCCTGCAAGATCTCAAAGATAGCATAATAGTCTAAAGTAGGTGCTTTTCAATGAGAAAAACACAAGTTACAGATCACCCACTTCTGGCTGCAAGTATTCAGACAGCTCTCTTTCTCAAACATAGGCTTCAGAAAACTCAAAGACTTGAAATGTCTTCTCATTTCATGATGAGCATAATTCCAGCTATACTCCTGGTAGACACTGGCTCTTCTGAACCATTCATTATCTACTGGAGCCCTGAAAGGACAGTAAAATAAGGATCAGGTGGGATGGCCCACAAAGTTCTTCACGACCCCTGCAAACAGTCTGCAAGCACACATCCCCCGTTACCAGCACTGTCTCACAATCACACCATCCACACACAAAATGTGAGGGGAAAAAAAAAAGATGCCAAAGATGCTCAGCTCTGGTTGATGTCCTTCTAGACACAAGCTCTTCTCAGCAAGAAAGATAAACCATTCCCTCACAAGGTATCTTGGAAACAGAGTTAATACCAATGTGCAAATAAAAGCCTATTGTCAGAGACAGCAGTGTTATCCATTACTAAGAGAAACTACCATTTTCTTTGCAACTAACAACTTAAAACCACTAATCCTTCATACAATTCCACTGACTTTTGTTGTGCTTGATGGAGGATACTATATCAGGAGATGTTTGCACAGATCTATCAGAGCTTACGCTTCCATTGCAGATCCACAGTATCACAGTGCCTTGTTAAGTCCACAAAAGCAGAAGAAAGATCATAGAACATAATGCTATTTCGTTCCCTCTGGCCAAACGTAATTTTCTCTATGCCACTCAATAGTTTCAGACCCAAATTCTATAGTGTCCCACAGCAACCCAGCCAGCACCAGCAGGCAGGCAGGCACCTTGTGACGGGCCTTAAGACAGTGCTGAAAAGCACTATGACCAATAGCAATGAGTTTGCCACAGTAACTCCTGAAGAATTTTCCACTGATCCTCCAGAAAAGCACCAGAATAAAGACATAGGTTTGGGAAGAGATGTTCATTGTGATTTTTCAGGTTTTCTAGTGTTTTCAATTAATTGGCCTGCCCATATTAGTTTCCAGCTCAGATGCTGATTTCTATTTCTGGGTAGACACGAGACATTTATAAAGAGTCATAGCCATGTGTTTTTTTATCTTCACAGTGGTTACAGATTTTAAAGAAAGATTAGAAAGAAAAAATAAAACAAAGATAGCATAATAGGTATAATAGGGAGAAAATACTAGATAACAAGCAGCCCATACAAACCAAGAAACTACCTGGAGGGAAATATCAAAGAACAACAATTTTTTTTTAAAGTATGTGGCATACATTAGCTCTCTATTTACTTGTCTAGCTGATTACAGAGAATAATGATTTGTACTCCTGCCTATCATGATACTGGAGTGTTATTTCTGTTATATCTCCAAGTCTGTAAACTACAAAAGAACCACAGAAAGCTAAAGGAATAACCAAAAGAAAAATCCTATGTTAGCAAGAAGTCACTATTAAAACTATTAAAAAAAATACACAATGATTTCGCCTAGATACTTGGGGCGGTTGCCTTGAGAACATTTCAGCAAACGAAACTTCAACTTTTAAATCAGCGCCACTGAAAATTCATAACCTTATCTAGCCACTTACCTACTCTATAAACCCATTTGAACTAAATTAGTAGTATTATTTTCTGCAAACACTTTTAAATGTATTATTATAAAGTGCTTTGATTTAGTTATCTTAATTAAACATGGACCTTGAATACCTTGATTTAAAACTCAGTGCAGGTTTATGCATGGACTAAGTAACTAACTTCTTTGTAAGCACTTTCATACAAACACTTTGTCCTTCCCTGAGGTTTCTCCTGCATATTACTGTGCTTTGTACTGACTGGAACTTATTTAGAAAAGGCATATTGCCTTCGGATAAGTTTTTCAATTCTCAAGGACATAATGGAAGAACAATTTCAGTAAATTTTGATTTGTTAGTGGAGCAGTTTTAGTTATGAGAAAAGTTGCTTACGCTTACATTTCAAGAGACTGAAATACTACACAGGCACATTGTCTAATGAGAAAATTATTTTTTCTTCCTAAAGCAGCTGTAGTAAAAATTAAACAGGAAAAATGAGAAAAAGTGAAAAACTTCAAATATTACAAAGTTCCAGTTCTCAAGTGCACCTGATTTTCAAAACCCTTTACTGTTAGCTTCTTCATGTTTGGAGATCATGGGACAATAACCTTCACCATGCTGTTACCATAGCTTTAGCTAAGTTTCAAGCATTGAACTCAAGACCAAGTTCACTATTATTTTATCAGTAGGCAACTCAACTGATTTATGCACACAGGGGAGCCTGGAATCCTGAAATTCTAGTTCAGTGTCTTGTTCACAATCTCGTGATACCGGTGGGGTTCCCATTTCCAAAGCTGCAGTATGCAGCACCCCCACTTAGTCTGCGTGACAGCCTAAGGAAAATGTTTTACGTAGGAACAGCCCTGCAGGCCCATCCATTCTGGTATAAATAAGACTCCAGTGCAATGATTTCAGTCATAAATCAGAGAAGTTAGAACAAAATCCCTTTGCTGCTAGGACAGCTGGTCACATAAAAGAATTAACCCCCACGAGTTAATTATTTCTGGCGTAACCCATTAAAAGAACACCAAAAAGATTCCAGGAACAAGCCCCAACCCTTGGGAGGCCTCACATACAAATACATCAAGCAGCCTACATCCTACAGACAACTATCAGTGTACCCACATACCCTGCTCCTGCTCTAGGGCATTACAGGGACCAGCAGTGACACTCCAGCCACATCTCTGCTTGAGGTGCTGTTTACTAAGATTTTCTCCACACAATGAATTCCTTTCAGAACCCAGGTTAACTTTTAACAGCTCCACAACCAGGCAAGAACGTGCCCACCACCCCTAAGGGGAAATAAAAGCCCACACAGGAAAGCTCACCCTGTCCCCAGAGAACACAGCAAAAAAATCTCCACACGTTCATCCTCCCTGGCACCTTTCACAGCACCGCAGCCTTTCAGGAAATACTCCCTCTCAGCACAGACGAGAATTTCAGCCCCTTTTGCCTCACAAATGGAGAGGCTGTGGCTGAGGGGGTGCTGCAGTGTGCTTGGCCTCCTCTAGGCCCCAACCTCTCCTAGAAGTGAAATTTGCTCGGGGAGCCATGGGCCTTGGGGACTCCCCTCGCTACCTCCGTGGGGACAAGCAGCCCTACAAGACAGGCCGGCTCCAGCAGCACCCGCCACTGCACGACACAAAACCACCGCAGCCGTCGCCTCCAAGTGAGGGCAGGGCGCCAAGATGGCGGACGCAGCGTGGCTTCACCCGTGACGAGCACCCGCCTCGCTCCCGTTTCCTTGATCCTTCCGGGCCTCCATAGGAACCTGCCTCTCCCGGCCAATAAATGGCTGGCGTGATGTACACGTGAGCTCCGCTCGCGCACACCCCACCTCCTGGAAGGCGAACAGCAGGCGGAGGCTGCGCAGGTAAGCGCGCGACAGTGCCGCGGGGGGGGCGGGGCTGCACCTCGTCCCGCCCCCCCCCGGCGGTTGCTCAGGCCCGAGGTGCCGCCCCGGCCGCGCCCGGCTCCTTTGCCTGAGGGAGGGCGGCCCCGGCTGGGCCCCGCCAGCCCTGTGAAGGGGCGCAGGGTGCGGGGGAGGAGCTGCGTTGAGGGCCCAAGCTCCCTTCAGAGACTGTCCGGGCCCCGAGGCCCGGCCTCCGCCGCGGGGCGCAGGTGGGTGTCCCCTCCCCGCCGTGCCCGCTTGGCCTGGCCGCCTCCTGGCCCCTCAGGAGCGGGGGCTGGCTCCATCAGCTCCGCTGCCGTCGTGGAGGCCATGTCATACATTGCCCGAGTGCTCCCCGGACGCGGTGTTTGGGTGGCGGCTTCGTGGCCAGGCTTAAAATGCCCTGGTGACACCGTGAGATGTGGTCTCGGTGCTGTCGTGACAGGGGAGAGGCTGGGTGTGCGTTTGGGGAGGCTTAAGGACACCCCAGGACCCCGGGCTGGGGCTGGCAGCCTTCGGGTTTCATCCTGTCCTTGAGCTTCTGGCTCGTGGTTTGGCACATGATGCTGCTTCCACCTCTTACCCCTCTTCAGCCGTTGAGGGATGTTTCACAGTTGTGCCAGGTAGCTTTCCTCCTTGTTTTTAGGAAAAAAATAATGTATATTGCTTTATTAGTAAACCATTCAGAGAATCCTCTATTCCTTCCCTCAAAAATTTGGCTTTTGAACCTTATTTCTGTAACAGTTTTATGTCATACATAAGACTGACTGGCTCTATAGAAGATGACATTTTAGTTATAAAAAACTCAGTCTTGCATTCAGCATGGCCTTTGGGAAATACCCTTGATTGTTTATTCAAATCAGTTTTGAGAAAGTCCCTTTAAACTCTTACAGAAAGTGAAATTGTCAGGAGCACTTGGGGTGTTGGCTGATGAAAAAGTAAGTCATAAGTGTTTTTGCTAAGGATTTTCTTGCAATTTAGTTATGGTGAAATAATGTAGTTTATGGTAAATGTCAGAAGTGTTATGTATAAAATGATAACTTTTGTGTTTGTGAAAGCAGAATTTATTTTTTCTAACAGAAGATTGAAAAGAGTAAGTTTAATTGGAGACTCCAGTGGTGTTTTCTGTTTTAATAGTTTAGTAAGAAATCACAAACTTTTAAAACTATAAAAAGATGAACGACCAGTTTATAAATGCCACTAGTATTCACAATTCATAGTCTTAAGAGTAGGTTGCAATTTTATACTTCATCTGGGTGCCACAAAGACTTGTTTCTTAAGTTAATGTCAAGTAGAATTATAGCTATGAAATGGTTCCTCAGCATAACCTGAAAGTGGGAAAATGCTGGTTACAGGCTGTTCATGAGAATTGGCTGGCATGGTTTGGAAAAGGGGGAAAGCTGCATTAATAACTTAAAGGCAATCTTTTGAAAATTGAGCTTTGTTTGTTGCTTTCTGCTTTGTAAATGCTGTGTTTTGCTTTGGCCTTAAAATGACAACAACAACAACATCCCAGCAAGAAAAAGAATGCATGGTTGTGTCCCCTGGTTTGGACAGACGCTATGCAAATTACAGCAATCAAACAGGAAGGATTGTTAAACCATCCACTTGCTCAGTTGATCCTTCTGACTTCTCCTTAGAAGAGACACTTGTCTCTGCAGCATTCAAAGATTCTTTGTAGCTTGCTAAAGCTGGGGTTGAGGTAAGGTTAACCAGTAAACTTACTGCCCTTTGGATGTTTGCCTGTGGTTTTCTTCTCTCAAATAGTGTCTTTCTGAGCAAGCAATATTCTTTGAAACTGGAAAAATAGAGATGTTTGATTCTGCTTTTCTGTCCCCTTGTCTGCCAAGAGCAATGTGCTAATAAACAAGAATGAGAAAACGAAACCACTCTGCAAGAAAAGTGAAACTGATTAATCAAATTTCAATGCCAACCTTAGTGCATATATGCCAACGTTTTAAATGCTTTTCTCTAAATTAAAGGACATCTTCCGTGTGATTCCCAATGTCTAAGAGCCAAAAGTCTCCAATGCCCATTCATTTTCTTTGTTCTTTTTCTTCTGAGATCACTGCATCTGCCTTTGCTTGCCTTCCCTCTGCCTTCTCTATTTTCTGTATTTCTTGGTTTGTTTTGGTTTTTTTTCAGTGGTGTACTGATTCACTCACAGTAGTTGCTACTTTGAGCTGAATGAGAACAACTTGTGTTGAATTCGGCCTAAAATCGTGCCTGTGAGCCAGGGAGCTGCTCTGTTCATCTCACTGTCATCTTCTCCCCAGTACTTCAACACTTGGTGCAGATTTCCAGTGCACTTCATCTCTGATCTCAGCCTCTGCACTTTATGATGCTTGTACCCCATGTGCCTGTTCTAGCTTGGCAGTGGGAAGAGCATCTCTTAGACTCCATCATTGTCCAACCAGAGTTTTGCAGTACCATTTTGTGATACTATTAAACTTGTTTGCGTGACATTCGGTTGAGATTGGGGAGGGGAGGTGTAGAATGTTGTCTGCTCTTGGCACGCTAGGTGATCTCGCTTTGCTGGAGGGCTGGGAGCTCTCCTTTATGGTCTCAAGCTCGAGCCTGTGGTTCTGAGATGTTCCCTCCTGACGCTGCTTTTCTGTCCTCTCAAAGAGAGCAGTAATTCATGTTCAACTGTCCACTGGTGTAGAAAAGCTGTTAAAATAGGGAAGTGGGAGAAGCAGAAAGGCAGAGGTACAGCAAGGACACATTTTAGAGGCAGGGTGGGTTGAGCAGCCCTGTCCAGAGCAGGGCAGAAGAACTGAAATATGTATTTTGATGAATCGGCACCTTCTGCAATTCCAGCTCACACAAGGGGTTAGGAAGAGGTTTAATTTGTCTTGAAAAAGCTGCTAAATTATCCCTGCTCCAGTCCAGGGTTCGGTCCTTTTCAACTTTTTTTTTTCAATTTTTTGTAATGATTTGGACTCATTCCCCTCCCCACCAAAACGCATAGAATGCGTTTTGTACTTGACTTTTTTTTTTCAGAATCCTGAAATGTCACTTAGACTAATTGAAAAAGTATGATATCTTAGTACAGGAAGGCTATATTAAAAGATTGATTATTTTTCTTTCTTTTCCCTTCTAATTGTGCTTTTGTTTTAAAAGAATGGCGCAAAAGAAGTATTTAATAGCAAAACTGACAAGTTGCTTAAGAGAGGACAAAATTCAGCTGTGGAAGCCACCATATACAAATGAAAATAAAGAAGCTGGTAAAGAGATGAAGGTAAATATTCTCTCTCAGTTAATGCCATGCATCTTCCATGTCATACTGGTGGTGCATTTTCAAAGTTTTTCTTGCTGTTTTTTTAGGAGCTTATACAAAAATATTCATCCAAGCTGAATATCAATGAGAATGATACAGAGAATATGCTTGAAGAAATACGGTGTAAAGCGATTGAGCGTGGAACAGGAAATGAAAATTTTAAAGTGACTGGGATTGCAAGACTTGATATATATCTGCCTCGAAGAAAAGTAAGTGACATTGCAGAAAAGTCATGATAAGTAGCTTTACTTTGATGGCCTTTTGACTTCTAGATATGTATTTAATGCAAATATTTTCACTTCTTCAACTTTTCCAGGTGTTTTGTATGAGAAATCTATGTTAGGTATATAAAATATGGGGGCAGGGGGAGTTATATAGGTATATTTCTGTTTCCCAGGTATTTGGGAATATCATGGCAAAGGAATATAATATTAGAAGATCAGTAATTGTCTTCCTTTTAGGATTTAATGAGAACTTATCTTTCAATTAAGAGAAGTAAATTAGAGTTACATGTCTGTCTAGTTCAGTTTGATTCCTTCTGACGTAACTGTTCATATTACCAGTAAAGAGTACATTTCTTCCATATGTAGAATACCTAAAGTCAAATTAGCATATGGATATCATTCTGTTACCACAGCTTTTGTTTAAATGACAGCTGTAATTTAAAAAAAAAAATTTTAAGTGCAATAAGCAACTTGAACTTGGTGTCATCTTAGGCCATATGTGGCTGATGACATTGAAAAGAACACCTTTAGCTTTTAACTGTGGCATGTGCCAGTGTTCTTACAGTGATGTTACCTCAGCTAACTCTTGCAGCCCAGGCAGCTAACCCAACTTACTGTAAAATAGGTGTGTCCAGTGTTTGAACTTGGAAATGAGAAGCAGGATTTTCTGTTGTGATGGTACTCATCTGTTCTCTTCTAAGTCAGGCTCCTAAAAGCTTCACAAAGATGGAACTGAATTAAGTCCTGCCTTTTTAAAGCCAGGCTTCAGCCTCTAGTTCCATGTATAAAATATGCCAGAATAATGATGAGAATCTAATTAAATCAATGTCAGACTGGTCACCATGCCAGATCCTGTGGCTACATCTACGCTAGTCAGCTAAACACAGGTGGGGGACAGTCTGGCCACTGTTTGATGGACATCCATAGTGTCAAGTTGTTAGCATCCGTCTGATACAGTTTATCCCGGGCCCCCAGTACCGTGCTGAGCGATGGCCGCATGCAGTGTGAGGGCTGACGCAGGCCAGGGACCGATCTCAAATGGCACTTTGGATACAGCTGCGCTGCTTTGAATGTTGAGAGGATTCCACCATATGGATGTGAAGTGTGCTGTGCAGGTTGGTCACAGGGCAGACAGCAGCCCCTTGGGTAGGTTCTTACAAGTACAAAGCTTCTTAACTGGGAATATTTGCCCCTTAAAAACACTCTAGCAAGCACAACAGCTGTCTCCAGTCGCTTCCTAGTTTTGATCCTGTGCAGGAACAGCATCTTCTCCCGTGCTGTATGTCTTCATCCACTCTGATAACAGTGAGAGAGAACTTCTTTATTTAGGGACACTTGAAGGTTATAGTCTTCTTATCAGCAACAGAAGTGAATGTTCACTCTGGAAGAGGCAATGGTTTTGTTTGGGTTGTTTTGTTTTTTTTTCCCCCTGAAGAAGATCTTGGATGGTAACATATGCTTCAGAAGGATTTTTTTCTTTTTACCAGATAGTTGCAAAAACACAACACACAGACATATCTGTTTTCTCTCCTGTAGTGAAAAATTATTACCAGGGAATGTGATGGGCTAAAGGGTAGAGGGTGTTAAGTCACTTGATTGCCATGCAGTTAAAACAAACATTTTCATAATTCCTCTTACAATGCTACTGGGCATAGGGGAATTAATTAATTTAAAATTCAAGTTTATCTAATCTAGGACCAGAGACACTAATAGGAATTAATTGTAATTTAGCCAGTCACAGGTGAGTGGCATAATTGCAAAACGAAGTTAAGAATGGAAGTGCATAATTAAATTAGTGAGTTTAAATTGTTTGGTTCTAAATTTAGATTTATCTAATTCTGGATCTTCTGCTGTTATAATGCTTGTTTTTATCACTGTATAGCAAGTACAAGACTCCGTACATGGGAATTGCTAATATGTACACCCAACCGTAACCTGTGAACATGATTATTATTTGAAAAGGAAATTGTAGTTGTAAAACAGTTAATTCAGAAAGCATCCAAAGTATCTTGATATCGTGCTTTTTTCCTTCCCTTTTCCTTTCCCCTGCCCAACGTAATTACTACAGAGCAGAAAAATCCCACTGGAGACTAACCTGTGCATCACAGGCAAGGAGCTCAGATCACAGTAAGTGTAATGATATTCGGCTCTTCTCTAATGAGGTAACATACTGTCATACAGTACCAAAAAAAAAAAAAAAAGGACAAACAGCACTATTTGTTCAATTTAAGCTTTTTCTTAGCATGTGCATTTGTTCAGTATGTCTGAATAGGATGTCTGGTGTCCCTGTGGGGCACTTCCTCATATAAGAAGCTGTGGTTTAGCATACAGAAAAGGGGAAGTTGCAACTATGGCAAAAGGTATTACTCTGGAAATCCCCAGCAAGTACCTGAGAAGGCACTAGTAATCAGTATTCCAAATCAGCAACTAGGCAGGTCTTCGGAACATTAGTTTATCTTCCTTTTTGTTGTTTTCAAGCCTAATAAGACCAGAATCTTTTCTCTCTGTTTCACTTTTTCCCTTTCTGTATCCCAGATTTACCCCTATGGTGTACAAAGCTTTCTAATGGTGCTATTTTACTTCTAGCAGCCTTTTATAGCAAAAGTTTAAGCCAGTTACATGCATGCTCATTTTTAAGTTTTATTGCTATTCTAACAGAAATATGGTATAGCCTTACAAATTTATACTTATGGATTAAATGATTTATTTCACAGGATAGCACAGGAACATGCATTAAAAGAAAATGCTATCAAAATAATCATAAATAAGAAGCAGCTTGACCTGGGTATGTATCTCTAGTTGAGTATACTTTTATGATAATTTTCTAGTTTGCTGATTCTCAGAAGAAAAATTTCCTGCGACTCTGTTAATTTTAGAAATTCCCAAAGAGTGGCAGTTGTATTTTTCAGATTCTGCTCTGCAGGAAATATAAGAAATTATAATTATCAAAGTTCTTAGATAGAATTAGACCAATTATAGGAATCCCATAATAAATGTTGACAACCCATTTTGCAAGAGTTAAAACACTGAAAATGCAAAGTTAAGAGAAACCCTACATTTGTTCAAAAACCACATGGTATAACAGCACATTCAAAAACTTTTTTACACATGTTCAACTTCTCAGATGTGTTGTGGGAAGCAATGACAACAGCTTTATCTTTCTTGATGGCCTAAGCTTCTGTCATGGATTTCCCTTAGAATATGTCAAAATTAGAGCCACGGAACTGACAACAGGAACTCAGACTCAATTCCCAGTTCCGTTGTCGTCTTACTATTGTGCTGTATGATCCTGGACACATTGTAATTTTCAGTTTTTGCCCAAAGATCAATTAACTGATATAGAAACAATCGTATTTTTTTGATTGCTTCAAAAAAAAGCAAGCACAGAAACATACCAGTCATTTAAAAAGCTCTTTTAAGATGCAAGTCTGATTCTAATTTCCGAGTTTCTGCTGAATGTGTCAGTAATTGGCAGGAGTTTTGATTGAGTCTTTGAGTCTGGTAGTTACTGTAGTTCTTCAATACAGTGCAAGTAAGGCAAGGGACTGTTTAGGTTGTGGGTTGTTTGTGGGTGTTGGGTTCCCCCCCTCAACTGTCAGTACAATGGAAAACTGTGTCTCTTCACAGATAGAATATTTGGATTGTATTCATCCTGTTCTATTTTGCAGGCAGAACCCTTGAAGACCAGGGTGTAACACACAATGCAAAAGTGATGGTGCTTCAACTAGAACAGAGTGATGAGGAAACTAAAAGAAAAGTTCAGGAAGAAGAACTCCACCACAAGAAAGAAAAAGAAATAAATGACAAGATGCAAAGAACTAAGAAGGGTTTGGAAATTCTAGCAGAGAGAGGTAAAGGGCAGGGTTGCTGAGGTGTTTTTTTTTTTGGGGGGTGGAGGGTAGATGAGTGTTCATTAATTCTTGTGCATCAAAAATTATCATCTTGGTGGACTTCCAGCATAGAAGCGTGCCTTTACCATGGCTGGATTTTAGTTTATACTTTTCTAGGTTTCTGCCTACTTGAAATGGGATTTTAGGTTGACTGAAAGTTCCTCTTCTACTCTTAACTCTTCTTTCACGGCTAGAATGCTAGAAGACATTTGGTACTTTGAGAAGGATATAATATGAATCGATTATTATTTAATTGGCACTTGACAGTTAAGGGACTGACTCTTGAGAACAGGCCTTACATGTACTGTAGACATAAGTGCAGTGGAATAAAGTATTGTAAGTCATACACACTTTTTGTAGTTTACTTCAGATACGGCTGTGCGTAACCATGGTTTCATTGTGTAGAACAGCTCACTTGTCATCTCATCTGTAATGTGGCTGTTCTCTTCTCATTGCATTTGATGTTGACTGCTGGCAACTGTGGATTAAGTTAAAGGGATATAGTCCGTTTAACAGTAATAATTTTTCAACATGAGGCTATGTTTGTGAATTGCATTGCCAGATGGGGAGTTTAAATCACTTTTCTATTTTATTGTTTCAAAAATCCACAAACAATAAACTGTGAAACTATGTAATGAATTCCTGCCAGATGCAGAAATACCTGAAAAAAGCTTCTTTTGATGGTCAGTGACAGCCTGTTTCTTACTATAAGATCAGATCTTGAACAAATGAAAGAACTTATTCTTTTTATGGATTTAAGGGGCAATTTAGACCCCAGCCCTTGAATCCCATGTACCATCCTTAAGGTATTTACCACCCCATGTCAGCTATATGACAATGCCAGATTACAGAGTGGAGTCCATAATGGGCTCGCAGGCTGAAGGTTTGGTGTGAAGTGTAGAAAGGATTTAACAGCCCTTTTGTTTAATCTGAGAAAAAATGCAGGGAAGAAGATTTTAATCTCTGCAAACTCCTGCTTAGTTGTCTTTTGTTTACAAGAAAAGCATCTTTTCATTTTACATCAGATGGAAGTGAAAATAAAATTGATAGTTTGATTATAAGCATTAGAGATGTGGGGAAAGGAGAATACTGAGCTGTACTTTTTTTCAGTTTTATCAACTGTGCTCAGTTGTGGGTTTCTTGTGTTCTGTGCTTTATTTGATAACGCATTTAAAATGTATCATGTAAAATGTAGGTGTTTTGTCTTCTGCAAAAAATTCTTCACAATTCATGTAACTTTTAGTGTTGTGTCTAAATTTCTGGATGAACAGGGCCATTTTTGGTAGATATGTCCAAAAAAAACCCCACATTCAGCCTCTATGTGTAATTCTGATTTTTTTTGTGGTCTGCTTTTTTGCTTAATGGTGTACTTACTGAGATAATTTTATGACAGCAGAGTTACTCTGTTGAGGGTGGCACTTACAATTTAAACTGCTTTTTCTTATCTTTCAGAGGAGTACTTGGATCCAGATTCTGTTCCATATCTAGATATAGCTAATCAGACTGGAAGGTCAATTGAGATTCCTCCTCAAGCTAAAAAAGTAGGTAAAAGTATCTTAAAAAGCTACTAAGATGGCTTTTTAAAGCTTGATTTGTGAAGCATTTCAAATATGGGATTGAAATACAGTCGGATGTCTTTGAGATGTAACCCTGGATCCAGTAGATGTTTGCTTAATACAAATAATTTTGAAATAAAATTGAAGTAGAACTCTACAGTTGGGGATGCTTCAGTCATCTGGAGAGAGACCTCTGATTGCTGATCTAATCGCAGGTCTAATCTGGCACTGATCCCTGTGTGGTCCATGTCTTATTTTAGTGTTTTAAGACAGGCTTTAACTTTGTTATACCCTGGCACCTATTTTAAATTTTGGGTGCCCTAGAATGACGTGAAAATAGCTTGTTTGTTAGGCCTCAGTTTCAGGCGGAAACTTGACGAGTCTCTCAAAATCAGACTCTCTTAAAATAGGTTTGAGATCTTTTGCACTGTGACCCCGCTCAAATTGAAATCTGTTCACCATTCAAGAACGTTCCACGTTCTCAACTGAAAATATCTTTGGTTGGGTGCATGCATTGAATTGCAGTAGGAGTGGCTACCTGATGTTCACTCCTGCAGTGGAAGAAGAGATGCTGTCTTTTAAGATTGCTAGATTTTCTGAAGATAAATAAAAATTTTTACAAATACTTGGAATTAGGAACAGTTACCAAAAAAAAAAAAAAAAACACAAACCTGAAACAACACCTTGTGAAGAAATGAACAGGCCTCGACATGTGCTAACTGCTGCCCTGGCCTCTTCTGAGGCTTACTGTGTTTTCTGCATCATCTGGGGTTTCCAGACGGCTGGAATAACAACTGTCTGTTCTCCCAATGCATGTTGTCCTGATGCAGTGCTGAAAGTAGTAATTCACTCAAAGAGTTAAAGCATCAAATGTTCAAGTGCACAAGATTTCATCAGTATTGAGTGTGGGTGAGAGGAAATATTGCAGGCTGTTTCTAACCAGAAATATTATTTACATTTCCATTTGTCATACTGCAGGAACTAGAGTGTTTTCCTGCCACATTCAAAATTTAATTTTCACTTCTGAGGTTTTACAGGAGGTGAATCATTAGATTTTACAAGATAGTTGTAATAGCAAAGCAAAACAAAATTGATGCTGTTAGGAAGTGCAGCACCCAAAAAATGCTTAGCTTTTTATCATTCATCATTGAAAAGTCTATCTAGGGTTGCATTCTTAAAATACACTCAGTGCAATGTTTCATGTGTCAGTAACATTCATTGCTTTTAATTAGACAATATCTAACATTAGCAGATGGGAGAAAAGTATGAAGCGATGTGAAATAGTGCTGCTCTTACGGAACTGATACAATGGTATTTTTCTAGGAAGAACGAGGGCTGTGATGAATTACCTAGGTATTTGGTTTTAGTTATAAAAGCGAGTTGGGCAGGTGTAAAAAAATCTCAATCTGTTTTTGTAGGCGCTTGTGCTGGCAATGGGTTATCATGAGAAGGGCAGAGCGTTAATGAAGAAGAAAGAATATGAAATAGCACTGCCATATTTGTTGGATGCTGACAAACACTTCTGGTAAGAACCTTTTTGAGTCCTTGTGTCTTGGCCTTTACTGTCAACCAAACACAGGAACAGCATCACCTCTACCTCTGCATATCAGTCCTGGCCTGTTTTGCCCGGGATTGCTTCACACCCCCTCTGCAGATGGGAAACAGCAGACAAAGGTCCTGACTTGCAGTGGCAGGTGGCTTCATGTAGAACAGCTGAAACGGATACTGCCACTGGGCTACTTAATCGTTCATATCAACATAAACAGAAACGGTCAATATTCACGTCCTAGGCTATAAATTGCATTAGCTTGGGAGACAGTTACGGATACTCTTGCAACTGCTCCTGTGAAGTAATTTCTTGTAAAAGGTGGAGCAGATAGCTGAGGTCAGTAACCATACCAGGGTTTCTGTAGGTAAACTAGTTTCCTGTCAGCAGTCAGAGCCCTAAATTGCTCTTCTGAGATCTCCAAAAGTAATATTGTACCCATCTGTTTCTCATCTGAATGCACGTGCAAGGAGACAGGCACAGGACTCATCACGTTCACATGCACTGAGGAAGACAGTTTCTCTGTGCTCTCAAAGGTGACACAAGGTTTAATTCCATTCTGCTTTTAGAGAGATTTTTGTCTTAAATAGTAACAAAATGAGTTGTGACTACTGGAATTCTTTGAGATGCAGTGTTGCCGTTAGTGTCCTGTGCATTAGTGAATGTGGTGGGAGATCGGTGCTTTATTAAAGTTCCACTGGTCCTCAGTTTGCCACCTCAAAGGTGTGTGCTTTATCAAACATGAGTATGCTTGTTGTTTCATTAGTGTTAGAAAGTGTGGGGAAAAAATAAACCACCTCTGCCAACAAAACAGCATTATTGTTTTATTTTCCAGTGAGTGTAGCACAGAACTGCTGAACACCGTTGATAATTATGCAGTGCTGCAGCTGGATATAGTGTGGTGTTATTTCCGCCTGGAGCAGCTGGACTGCCTGGATGATGCAGAGAAAAAGCTGTCCACAGCACACAGATGTTTCCAGAGGTGCTATGGGGAGAACCATGAAAGACTTATTGATATCAAGGTATGCCAGTTTTGATTTAATTAGGGTGGCTTTCTTTTCCCTACGTGTATTCAGTTACTGTTCAGGTATTACAAGACTGACGATTAGAAGTTTAAAGTCTCCTCATGTCTCCTTAGCCTGTAATCTAGTTGTGTAATTGTCAGCATAGGGAAAGCATTGGACGTGACAAAAAGGTCATGGCAAACACGCATTTATATGTAGATGTGATACTTTGTCTGCATACTAAGTGTCACATATTAGGGATTATGTTGTCTTTAAATGTGTAAAGCGTTCTATTGATAATGAATTCACGTTGTACCATATGCTTCTACCCATGTGCCCCTCCCCTGTTCATTCTTTAGGGAAGCTATGGTCGTGAGAAGGTTTTATTTCTACGGCTTTACCTCCTTCAAGGGATAGGACACTATCACAGTGGCAGAGAAAAGGAGGCTGCTGAGTATATTCAGAAGGTAAGAAACCATTAGGTAGCACTTTGAAGTTGTTCATACCAGCTCCTGTGTTGGGGCTCTGTCTTGCACCTCTTCTTTGCTTACTCAGAGAAAACTGGGATGCTTTTTTTTTTTGTGTTTGTGTGTTAGCAGCAGTGTAAGTAGCATCATTTTGTTCTTTCTATATACAGGCATCTCGTTTATATGAAGAACTGTCCATAGATCCTGATAAAGTTTGTTGCCTGTCCCTCCTGGGATTCTCTGAACAAGAAGCTCGCCTTGCCTTGCGAGCATGCCATGGGAATGTGGAGCATGCTGCCAATCTCATCACCAACAGGAGAGAGGTGCGGTGCAGTGAAAGTATTAAATCAAGGATCAGTGTTAGTTGGGGTGTCCATAAGATCACGTTTTGTGTGACTAGTGCAACATGGTGCTAAATTAGGGACTTTGATGATCCTGCTTTGGCACTGTCAGCGTAACTGACAGTTTGACATCTGTTGCCACAAGTTTGAAACCAAAAACTTAATACAACAAGGGAAGCTGTGTCCCAAAACAGATGGGATGACACAGCCAAAGGCCTGTGGTTGTACCACAGAGGCACATAGGATGACTTTGCTACTCAGCAGTGCTCTATGGGAATAAAACCATCGTGATCAAGCTGTCACTGCTGGGCTTGGCTGGTCTGAAAGACAAGGGGCTGCACAATGAAGCGCTGTGAGGGTAACCATCAAGCTACACTATGGCTTTGGGCTTGGATGATCCAGGAGGGGAGAAGGATTTTTTTGTGCTAAAGCAAAGTGAAGACAGTGTTGTCCAGATCTGAAGTGCCTGGAGCTACATTTAGCAAGCCAAGGTGGCACTTTTGGACTTCAGAGAGTGAATTTTGTACAGAAAAGTGAAATGGCTGAGAGAAGGGCTGAACAGAACTCCTTGGCTACATGCCCAGTTCTGACTCTGTGTCCTTGGCAAGTCTTGTCTGCAGGCCCATCTGCCAAACAGCTTTATCACTTACCACACAGGGCCTATAATAGCTGTGATAGCATAAGATCCGATCTGCACGGTGGAAGTATAGCAACAGTGCTAGCTCACGGAAATGCAGCTTTATTTAGTGGTGGATGTCTAGCAGCATGGTCTGTATTTAAAAAAAAAAATCCCTTTTCCTCAAGAGATTCAAACTTGAAGTAAATTCAAGAAACCCGGTATGCATAGGGGAAGGCTGAAGCATTCCCATGCACAGTTAGCTTTGTAACGGCTGTCTTCTTGCAGGAAAAGGCACAGATAAGGAGGGAGGAGAGAGCTAAAAGAAGGCAGCGACTGGAAGACATAAATACCTTGAAAAGTATGGGCTACTCGGAGAAAGCTGCTCAAGTGGCTCTTCGTAATACACAAGGAAACCTGGACCAAGCCTTTAAGGTAAGTGATTTTCAGGAGTACTATTTCTGTACCAAAAAAACTTGTGTCCTTGTTTTATTTATTGTTCAGCAGATTCTTATTTTCTGTAGTCTGTATTTGTTAGTTCACAGCTACCTCTTCGGAACTGTCATGACTGAAATTCCACTTCCTGACCTGATGAATCAGATATTTAAGTTGGCCGAGGTTTGCTTAGAATCAGCTATTGGGCTAAGTGCATACCGCTGCCGAGGATTGTTGTATCTCTTTTGCTCTATTTGGATCCCTCTCTGTTTTGTTGTAGTTCATTCTTGACAATCCTGAGTTATTGTTGGAAGATGATGATGATGACAATCCTGCAGCCATGGACGAGTTTCAGGTTTCGCAGGAAAGTATTGATCAAGTAAGTGAAACCTCTTGATTTCGTAGGAGTTAGTTGTCTTGTTTCTGAATTATGCCTTTTAACATTCCAGATCTTCGTTAAGCAAAGCTGTACAAATTTTATTTGACTCCTGTCACTCAAGCCATCACACTGACACTGTCTGGCATATGCTCTTTACGGTGAATTTGCACTCAGGCTAAAATGTAATTTGTCTGTACTTCCTGCCCGTTACACCAACCTGTCATGTATGGATGCGGAGGGAAGTATGTGCACTCTAGTGCTCTATCTCAAAGCAAATGAGAAATTTATTCAAGACTCTAAACACTGCAGTGCACAATGTGTGTTTCTCATCACAGGCCATCTGAAAAGCTCTTCAGTAGTCAGGGTGGCTGTGTAATTAATGTCATACAGGCAAGAAAGCCATATTGCCCAGAAAAAGCAAATAGCACGTGCACCCTCCTGATACACTGGAGTGCTTTGAAGTTTCCTTTTAAAAAACAGAAAAAGAATTGGTCTGATACTAAACGAGAGGCTCAACATCCCCATTCCTTTAATAGGTCACTGCCTTGTTGTTAACTGTTCCAGTAAACCCGAGTCAGTGTCCTGGAATTCCTGGCATGCAGCGCTTTCCTCTGCAAGAGGAGTGACTGTCAGATGCAGAGTCAGATTCCTGTCAGACCTTGGTGCTGGGTGAGCTTGGATTTCTCCTGATTTTTTTTTTTGTTTGTTTTTTTCCCCTCCTCCTGTAGCTGATGTATATGGGTTTCAGCCGTGAGTCAGCAGAGCAAGCTTTAAAGGTCTTTAAAGGCAACATCCACTTAGCTTCCCAAACCCTCGCTCATTACGGGGGAGTTCTTCCTGCTTCGCTGCAGCCGTCTCCAGAAGGGTCCAGTCCGTCACAAGAATCCATGTCATCAAAAGACTCGCCCACAGAGTCTGCAGGTAAGAACGTTGTGCACAGCTGGCAGGGAATTGGGAAGGCTGTTCTTCTGGCTTCTGTACAAAACAAGCAATTTTGGCTTAAATACTGGCAGAGGGCCTTGAGTAATGCCCCAGACTGCTTTTATTAGCAGCCAAGTTACAGGCAAGGCCTACATTTCCCCAGAGGAGCTCTGGCCCTGGCAGTCCGTGACAGCCTTGTACGGACCCATAGGGGATGGGAATCAGCTGTAGGCAGTGCACAAGGCGGATGCATCCCAGAAGGGGTAACCTTCAGAGGCATCCTGAAACGGCTGCTGAGCGGGCCGTGGCTTTGGCACACGGGGCTGGAGGCCTCAGGTGTCTGCATCTCCCAGGGAGGAACACGTGGCCCTCTCCAGCCCACAAGCAATTCTGGCTTCTCCCATCTAACTGTACTCGCTCACGCCAGTTCTCTTTAAAAACAGACCAACCTCTCCCTGCCTGTGCTCTTTCAGAGAGCAAGTACTGAGTCGCTGGAGCACGTTCCCTGGACCTACCACTGCTCATGATTTTTTGGCTTGTTAATGTCTGGGTTCTGACTGCTGAGAAGTTTATTCCAAATCTGTGCTGTACAATCGGCTCGTGTGACCGCATACTCCTTCCTTGTGTCCTTTGTGTGGTAGAACTGCAATTGATACTTGCTGCGTAGCAAAGAGGAAGCTTGCACGTACTCTCATCCATTGTTTGTCAGAGCTGTCGTGATCCCTGTTGTACAACTAAGGGCTTTCCTTAATAATAGGAAAAAATTGTATCTTTTTTAGAGCTGTTTTAACTGAGGTGATGTTACAGGAACAGACTCAGAGCAGTCATGCTGGTCAAAGAGGGAGAGTACCAATCTCTTTGAATTCACTGCTGCTTCTCTTTGTTGGAAGGTTCTTCTAGTTCACCAACAGATGAAGACATGGAGACCGATGCAGTCAATGAAATCCTGGAGGATATTCCTGAACATGAAGAGGATTATCTGGATTTAACGCTGGAGGAAGAGGAACAGATCATTCATGAATACTTATCCTACATACAAGTACCACAGCATTAAATCCCATTACATCTACTTCAGCTCTATGTATTTACCTTGACAAATTGATTTTGGATTATAATCCACCTTCAGCTTATCTCTTACTAAATGCCTTGAATTCAGTTGAAGTACAGGTGGAACACTTAATTCCTGCTTATTTATAAATCTGCTTAAAGCCTACATTTGTGATACATTGTAATTTATTGTCATAGCAGAAAAATAGAAACATTTATTTTCAGAAGAAAATTTAATAGAACTAAACTATATTTTTATTGTAAAATAAGGTAGTTCACTTAGTATTCAAGTAAAGAAGCATTTCTATACCATTTTAAAGTACCAGCTTTAAAAAAAAAAGTTTGTAAAGCAGAAACCTAGCTCATGAGCTTATAGAGGCATCAACTTACAAGCTGTTCTCCTTTTCTTCTGAAAGATTTCTAAGAGACATTTATGTGTCTGTGCATGGATTTGTACTGTGTTCTGCTTGTCACTTCATGCGGGTGTCACACAGGCAATAAAGGTTAACTGTGTGCTGCTTCTGCTCCTCCTACAAATCTTCTGTGCTTGGGTTTTAAAAACCAGCAGGAACTCCCTGGCATGGCCCTGTCCTGTCAGACCCCCTGCCCTGTGCTGTGATATTTCCTTCTATAACCTGATACCCAGTTTCCCCAGGCAGCTTCTCTTAAACCTCGTGCAGGTGTGTGGCTTAAGACTGAAGGATTGCATGGGGACTGCAGGATTTTCTTTAATCGGTGCCTGAACCAAGTTTTGAGCTATCATCTCCGTCATTACACCCAGCTTCAGAATTCTGGAGAAATATCTTGGGGGTTTTGGTGTGTTTTAGAACATCCGGTTTTCTGTTTTTTAAGCACTCTTCTCTGCTGCGAACAGAAGTTCCCCTGCTTGTCAGCTTTTTTTAAAAATGGTTTGTTTGCTTTCTGTAACTTCAGTCTCACGGCAGAGGGAGCTCATGCCCCGTCTGCTCCAGTGTCGTGCTGGAGCTGGTGGCAACAGGGGCTGTGCTCAGAGCAAGGCCTCACAGCAGCTGCTGGGAAAGGAACCTTCCGGGGGTGACAGTTTACTCGTACCCAGCGTTGATCAGTGGGGAAACGAGGGCTGGAACTTAGGACAGAGCAAACGTGATGCTGGAGGAAGCAGAGCTTTGGTCTGCAAAATGCCTGCTTGTCCCTGTCCATGGGCTTCAGTAGTCAATTTTTTTTCCCTTGGCTACTTTAGCCAAGGACAGCAGAAAGCAAGCAGTGATTACACTGTTAAGGGATTATTTGTATTTCACACTTCTGCATCAACACGGGCACTATAAAAATTGAGTAGTTTTGTCTCTCCTCCCGGAAGGCTGCAGCATTTCTAAAGCTGAGGGGAAAAAAGAGCCTGAGCACCCATTATACTGTGTTTCTCTGTAGGACAGCACTGAGGAACCATGGGACCCATGCAGTGTGAAAACCAGAACGTACAGAAGAATTGAAAATGAGAAAAATGAAGTGATGAATGTAGTTTTAAGGAGTAGAGGGGAAAGCATAAATTTGTTCCTTCCTTTAGCTGGAGGGGGTTCCCAAACCCACTGGCATTATGTTCTGCTAGCCCCTAGGCACGCACCGAAGGCAGCGTTGGGCTGTACAGGCAGTATTTCTCCTCTTTGAAGTGGCTTGCATAGCAAACTGGCAGTGACAACTTAAGAAGTCAGTGTTTGTCCTTGGGGAATTTAAAATTAGCATCATAACATGCAGTGCTTGTCAGAGGAGCCATTCCTCGATGATGTAATTCTGCCAGCACTGCCCTGAGTAACTCTGTGTGCAGTTCTAAGCCATCAGCAGGGCAGGAGGCATGAGCTAAAAGTTGTAAGTTAATTTTGATCATGTAGTTGAAGACACAGTGATATGTTTAGCAACAGGCAGAAGTGGTAATGACTCATTAATTCCACTCTTTATGAGATCTATGTCTATTAAATCCATTTGCTAATTCCATGGGCAGCTGCCCTAGGGCCAGATAAGCTCTCATGTCTAACATACTGTGTGCAAAGTTTTAAACAAAAAGTGTAGCCCCGACCATCTGTGCAACTCCATCCATCTCTGCTCAAGGCCTCCTACTTAGCATTGACCTCATAAGCAAAATACAAATAAAATTAGCTGTGGAGCAAGCCATCACCCCAGCAACCAAGAGCCACCATCTCGTAAACATTTCCCGCAGGGCCAGTACTGGCCTACGACCATGGGACCGAGAGGTTTACAGTGGAATTAAGTCTGCGCTATGCAGATGACCTCCCAAATTAGTCTCTCTTCATAGGCATTTAACATAATTAAAATGCTGTTTCCTACTAGAATGGGAAACCTGCCGGGTGAGAGTTAACAAAGCTGCGTGGCAGGAGAGGCGAGCAGGGTCCAGCGCAGCAATGACAGACCTGTCCCAATGACAGCGTTATGATTTCAGAGCAGGGGCTTCACTGCCACCACAACGCGTGCTGAGCCAGCTCCGTGATTTCGCTGAAGACTGGGCTTTGCTGTGCTACCCCTGAGTAGGGAAACCGAGCTCTGGGAGGCTGGTGCCTAGCGGGAGGCAGGACAGCTCCGACACGTGCCTGACTCCAGCCCCAGCAGCGAGGGGCAAGAAATATTTCCCAAAGTATATGTGGTTTTGGTGTTTGTTTTTTTTTCCATAGTCCATCCAGTCTTATCTGCAGCGCATCTGCAGCCATCTAAGCTCAGCCTCCATGAGAAGAAAATAAAAACTAGACAGTTAGTTGTCTGTAGATGCCACATGTTTATTAGTCCATTCTAAAAAAGGATTACAGCATCTTCATCTTGCTGTAGTACAGAATAAATAAAGCCATAAAAATAAAAACATGTGGGTAGATATTTTTGTACTGGTTCTACAAAGAGTTATATCTGCAAATAGAAAAATATAAGAACCCTAGTTTATTCATGGCTCAGTGGTTATCAGAGGGGGAGGAACCTGGAAAAAGACTGGGAGAACTTCTCTTGAGTTAGACTGCTTACCTGATGCTGCTACCAGCCTGGCACAGCAAGGCCAGACTTAGCCTTGGAAGGAGGATAAATCCTCCTGTTTTGCTCTCCGCTCCTCTGAAAAACACAATTCAACATTCCCCGTGGATACAAGGAAAACCTTTCCCCCCACAAGGACAGGGGGCCAGGCTGCCCAGAGAGGTGGCACAGTGGCCACTGCAGAGCTGGTGCCCAGTGAACAGCTTCCGACTCCTGCTCTGCCCCCGTGAGGCCTTTCAGAGAAGCCCAGCGGGAGCTTCTCCTCTGGGGAACCATGCCTGGGGTAAGCAGCTGGCTGGAAGCACACACTCCTGGCAGCACCTAGAAGACATACATGAAGTCATTGATGCTTCCTCTGCTGTAGTGTGAGATCGTAAAAGGTAAAAATCCCGCTAGGTTGTTGGGAGGAGCACAACTGCTGTGCCTTGGCAAACAGATGACCTTGGTAGGAAATCTCTGAGGTTTAGACTATTCTCTAGCTTATGTTTTGTTAAAAAAAAATTAATTTCTGTCCTACTACTCCCAGCTGCCTCAAGTGGTGTCTGGGCCGCTGTAAACTCCTGCTGAGCTGTACCATCCTGCGTCAGTTGGTGTGAACAGCAAAAAACTGACCTGAAGGTCAGCTGTGAAAATTGAATTTGTGGTCGTACTGCAGGGCACCTTTCATTTGTACATTTAGCTGAACAGAGGGCATGGGAGCAGGCAATGGGAACGGGAGAAAACATTTCTCATTAGGCACTAGACAGGCAGAAGTGTGCAACACCTGTGTGCCAGAGGGAATTGAAAACAAGCAGTGCCAAATAAAGCTCTTACTTTTACACACACCCCAACACACAGAGGTGCATCACCCAAACCACAGGGCAGTCCCTCCTGACCCCAGTACTGCTCAGCTGCGAGTCATCTGCAGCAACAAGATCTGACTTCAGTCCATCTGACAGTCACAGAGAATCCTGGCTCCTGAAAAAGAGGTTCAAGTGAAGCCGTTTCCCATCTCTTTCCAAGTTCTGGTTTACATGGACACAGTGGTGCAGAAAACAAAAGGTTCAGATTTGGTCACTGATGGAAAGTCTGGTTTGGATGGTCACATTAGTTCCACGGCCTCGTGTTCCCCATTCTCTTGCTGTACCATACAGCCGACTTTATTGTTGAAGAGACGAGACAGACTTCCCTTCTGAGAACTCCTGCCCTGGACAGACCTCTCCTTCTTTAAACGCCGCTTATTTCTCTTGCATATTCCCCGGATGTCCCAAATCCTTAGTGTGCCATCGTGGGAAGCTGTGTAGAGCAACTCATTGTGGATCTGGAACAACAGGGTCACACTCAATAACAAACGGTACAGCTCGGAATCAGCACAATCAAAAATCAGAGAAAACGCAGCTTGATCCTAACACTTACGGCCTGATAGCTCATTGCAAGAGCCAGTATAAATTATCACAAAAGCTGCTGAAGTGGGATAAGACATTACCAAGTCAGGACTCATTTCTCAGCCACTTCACAGAGCCATAAAATATAAACAGCAAGAGTTATTTATAACCTAAACCCACTAGAAAAGCAATGGGGAACTACAGTTAATGTCAGAGCAGGCTGTAGCTGGGAATTTCTGTGCTGGTTTCAGACTGCTGGTTTTGAAGATGGAGCTTAAGGAGGCACCAAAACCAGCATCAGTAGGGGTTTCAGGAGTGCTTTCCTTCTCACTTCGCTTCTTCCTTTGCAGTAAGTTACAGGTACAATTCCTCCTTCAAAAATCTGTTGTTCTTCTAAATCTGCAGTAATTTAACCTCAATTCCCTCTTGCAGTTTCATTTCCTTAATGAAACATTTGCTGCTGTTGATAATGTTTCCAGTTGTCCCCACCCCACCCTAGAAACCAGCCCTTGGTCTTGATCATCTTCCCTGTCCTCTGTCAGTCTGTCCACCACAGGCACTCGCCGTCTCCAGAATTCATGTTAATGAATTAATTATGTTAATTCAGAAAAATATACAAAAGACNTGCTGTCTCCAGAGACAGGCTGAAATAGCGAGCATCCCACCAGCAGCCTGGCTTAGGTCAGCATGAAGCACCACACAAGCACGGCACAAGCATCCGCCGTCCGTCATCCGTCCCTCATTAATGTTCTTCAGATCATATTAAGGTCACCGCTTCTCAATCCTCCATCTTCCTAGGATTTTTTTGTCATGTACACTTGGAAATGAAATTACAAAAAAAAAAAAAAAAACAAACCCAAAGCCAACTTTTGGTCTTGTGAATATTTAGGGCTGCCCAGAGTGATTGTATCAGTTGTCACCCAAATACACCCAAGGTGACTGTCTGCTACACAACCAACTGCTCAATACCCAAGAATTCACAGTTTAAGACCAACTAGCCACTTGCCAATTCAGAAAAATATACAAAAGACAACCATATTTACAACTCGGTATGCTTGGGATCAACTCCAAAGGAATTTTATCTCATCTCTTTTTTCTTTCGACTGTAAGCCTTCCAGAAATATTTAGTGTCTCACGTTCTTAACCAAATCTTCATCCCGCACGCAGCTTTTGCTGAGATCTGGATGCAGGGTAATGTGGATTCTTCAATGCACAAAGCATCCAAGGATTCAAAATTTTCCCCCAGCATTCCTTGCATGATACCGGTCTTTGCATTGCCAGCAGGGATTACTAATTCCTCCCCTTCTAACTTTTAAATGCCAATATCACATGAGCCCAGACAATATACAAACAATTTTTCAAGAACTTAATGAGCTTTAGAAAAATTTTGAGCCAGTGGCAGAGACTCTTCCATTTGTCTGGGAGGATGTGGGTCAGACATCAATACAGAGCTTCTTGGTCATCTTTATACCTTCACAAAAATAGATCCTGATATATAAATGTTTATATACAGGGTGGCACAGGGCAATCACCACTAGCTCTTTGCTAAGATCAGAAAGGATGTAAGCAGCTGCTGGACTGTTGAGGGAGCCATGCCCAGGGGGGTGGGGGATACTCCTGTATATTAGTCTGCTTGGATAAGGCAGAAGCTTCTTTTCCCCCTAGAGCACTACAAACGCTTCTCATCAGTGTCCTGTAACGGATGGGGTCTCATGAGGCCAGAGCCTGTTCCCTGCTCTACGCAGGATCAGTTACACCCATCTCATTTCTCATGGCTGCGTGTCCAACCTGACCCGAAAAACCTCCAGTCACAGTCGTAGGACTGTCTCTGGGGGCTCGTTCTGTGGTTTTGCTTATCCTTATTATTATCAAGTTTTTCTAAAATTACATAATATTCAAGTCTGCTACATTTCATCTTACCCTGGAACAACACCCAACCCAAGACACACAGAACAGCCAGCCACACCAATTCCCACAAAACAAACGAAGGAGCAATCAGAAGTGAGAAATCCCAGCAGAGAAACCCCTCCCTGACCTGGATGCAGTTGATGATGAACTTGTGTCCTCGGAAGATCTTCTGCAGGACACCGCTCTTGGAATTGAAAGCTCTTGCACAGGCATCACCACTCCCAGTGAACACTGCAACACAACCACACAACATGGCACATGGCCGGATGTGAGCAGCCACATAAGGTCAGTTCATGCAAGTTCAAAATGCACCTAAAACTAGTTCACAAAGGAGCATGACATATTATTTTTAGGCTGGATTCTCTTCTCAGTTACAGCAAGTTCAGATAATTTTATTTTTGCCTGTGTTCTCATCCATATTTTTCAAAACACCGAACTGCCTTAAGCCTGAAGTTCCTACAGACATCAGCATTTCACTCCAGACACACTTCAAATACCTATTTCTGCTCTACTCTTCCATGTGTATTTCCCTGCCTAAATATCCCTCTGTAATTCTAAGCAGGCAATTTATCTCAAGCCTGGTTTTAAGGATTTCCGCTAAGCCTTCCAGTTGTTTTACCATAGTTAGTTCCAGGTTTCCATTCAGTGCTACAATATCTACATCTCTCCTGCTGTAAGATCAAGCAGCAGAAGCGTCTGCACAGGGCAGCTGCAAACCACAGGAGCAGCATTACCCTCTCTCATACTAACGATACAAATTTGGCCTTAGCTTCTTTAGAATACACTGTGGCTTCTCCTCCATTTTCACCAAAAGCTTACTATCAGTCAGTAGGGCCATCTCTGTTGAAATACCACAGTTAAATCTTCTGTCCTCAGAGGTGAGTGGCATGTGTAGGCAGCTTTACAAAAAAAGCTTTATAAATTCTTTCAGCGTGGTAGATTTCTAAAGCTAAATCCTGTAGCTTAGGATCTTTGCAAGCAGCAGAGCCTTTAAGCGACTCAAGGGCCAGGCTACAATCTCCATTTCAGTATGGCACTGAACTGTCTGAGGGTTTTGGCTCTAACTCTTGTATTCTATCTGCGGTGTTGTACGTTTGCTGCAAGAGGGGGGTTGGGGTGGGGGATGTTTGGTGGTTTCTTGGTTTTTGGGTTTTTGGTTTTATTTTTTTCAAAGTAAATGAAGCATGACCAGAGATTCTGGCTGTTCCTTAGGTTTCCTTAGGGTATCCTAACATGCTCAAAGAACAATTTCTCATCACTTCAGGATCTTCACATCAGATCCCCAGAATCACTATATCCAGAAACCGTAAGGCAGTATTGAACATTTAGATTACATGCTTAGTGATATGGACCACGTATTTGTGTGCCTTGAGGGTTACAGAATGTCTTCATAAACACTCATTTTCCTTCACTTAACCCAAACTCCTCAAGTTTATCTAGAGATAAATATTTCAGAACTGCAAAAATCAGCATGTTCGCTTCTCCCTGTAGTTCAGGTCTTCGCAAAAGCCATGACCATAGAAAGACTTTTACAAAACTGAAGTGTCTGGAGACAACAGATACCTTATCTTTTGGGAGAAGTCAGGCACTGGATTCCTAAAGAGGGGTGAAGAAATTATCGCAGCAGTAGATTCAGGACAAGAGACAAGAGAACAGGCTACCCACTGCTTTTCAATTCAAATTAAACTGCAGCAGGCGGGGTGCTTCCTGGGTACACCTTCAAGAAACATCTGGATGTGGAAAATCAATGTCATTTTATATTAATTCATTTACTAACAAAATCCTTTAAAAGTATTGCATCTCATTCTGCAAATTAGTAATAATGATGTAAAGCAGGGAACAAGGTACAGATTTTTTTTTCCAGTGAATGGAAATCACTTAATGCTATTACACACATGCAGGGAGTAGGAACCAATTAAGAGCTGGTTTCACTCCGCAGCTGTCAGTTTACTTTAGCTATTGCTATCAGGATTTTGCTTTTGACAGACATCCTTTATGTCTTTTGAACTGTCACTCTAGATTTAGGAAGTCTCTTTGTGCCTCTGAGTTTCAAAGGAAAGCTGTTGATCTAACCCAGATTTAGCATTTAAATATATGCTTATGTATACCACCTGTGAAACAAACAACAAAAAAATAAAATCAACAATTCATTTGTGGTTTTTTACTTACATTTCATAAACCTTTGGGAGGGAGAACAGGTTTTAAACGTTCCCTTGGAGTTTTTGCAACATGGAAAAATATTTTCCACATTAAATTTTAAATGACAGTGTGCATACAGTAGGAGAGAAAGAACCAACATAATATCTTTAAGCAAATTAGATTGAGAACCAACTTGAGTATTCCCCATGCTATTAATTACACTAGCAGAGTGAGGAAAGCCACCAGAAACACATTCTGATGATTTAAAGTTTAGTTCTCAGATCTGTCTGGTCTCCCTGTATGCTATAAAGCCATTTTGGAAACACATATTTTTTCTTTTCATTCTTCTACTATATTTTCTTATTTAGACCGTAAACTCTTTGGGGCAATGAGCCTTTGGGTACTGATGGGGTAGCAAGCAAGAGAATTAAGATCTTCTAACTGAAAGTTACCACTTCTCAGCTGAGGTTCTTGCGCTGGTGCAAATGAGACATAAAACATAAGAAACATAATTTATATTGAAGTATTTTCTCCATATTTTTGAAGGAGAATGGACACGCAGTGCTGATCTGTTCCAGGCGAACAGCTAGAATTTTAGCTACACTAGCTCCAACATTTGGTATCCAGTGAACGTCTTTGTAATTCTAACTGAAACAAAACCATTAGATACTGTGTAAACAAGTGATTGATGTGTTACAATAATATGAGCAATCATAGCATATAAATTATTTTTTAAGGGGAAATTTCCTCTTTCGAGACTTAAAATGCATCTAAGTTCTATTCAAACAAGTCTCTAACATTTTTCCATGACATTTTTTCTGCCCTTCAAGTGGAACAATTCAATACTCCTTGTCTGACACTTTTAGTATTTTTTTCATTTGATTTAAAATGAGATCTTAAATAACTCTGTGAACACTTTTATCACCCTAACAGGATGTTCTTCACAGGTCTGACTAAAGGCAGCGATATTGCCTGCATTTTAAGAAAAAATAAGAGTGTTATGGGAAAATAATGTATGTGTACAGCAGAGACAGGGTGGCAGGATGAGGGGGAAGAGAGAGAAAGCTGCAGAGATGATGGGGGTGGCAGCAGATAATAAAACTTCTGAGCATAAACTTCCTTTATGATGATTTTAGAGAGTTTGGTCAAGTCTATACTAGTTGCATGAAAAGCAGGATCAACAATGAAAAACTGGAGACCTCTGGAGGTCTCATTAATGAAGGAGATGGTCTCTCCATCTCCCACCCAGACATGAAGATTCCTCACTGGATCAGGCCAACATCAGCTTAGCACAGTTATCTTGCCTTTGGGTACCTTGATGAATTCAATCTTTTGTTTTGTATCTTTATAATTAAAAGGGGGAAAACACACAAAAATAATCAGTATTTTTTTTGCCAGTGTTCGTCCTGGATTAAAATTTCTGGTTCATTTCCTCTGCCCTACCTGCCTATATCTCTGAGCAATAAAAACTTCAGGACACAGCATAAGCTCAGACCCTCTCCCTTTCCATTTCAGCCTTCTAGCCAACTGCAAAAGCTGAAATCAGCAGAAATTATAACCTGCAGGTAGGGCAGAATAGGGTAGTTCTGAAATATAGGCGAGGAGAGCTGAAATGAAGAGTAAATTACAATTAACTTTTAATGGAGAAAAGTAGTGCAGCGGGTCCAATGCTGGAAGGAAGACCAAAAAAAGACCTCCTGATTAAAATCAAAATTTACCTATAGGCTTGGTTACATGTTAAGTTTCCAAACATAATTAAGAAATCAATTCCGTTACTGGTTATAAATGTAGGCAGTCAGCCATGCCAAGCATGGTGCAAGACAACTGCCATTAAACTGTAATCTGCCTGTGCAGGTACAGCTCCCTTCTAACGTGCACCATCTCGCATTTGTCAGCCATTTATCACC
Organism: Syrrhaptes paradoxus; assembly: GCA_013400615.1. Lineage (NCBI taxonomy): Eukaryota > Metazoa > Chordata > Aves > Pterocliformes > Pteroclidae > Syrrhaptes > Syrrhaptes paradoxus. The sequence goes on from VZTO01001401.1 coordinate 310,490, forward strand.
ACCACACTGATGATCTGCCAAAAGAGATATCAAGGCCCAAAGAGCAAGCGTTAATTTGGTGTTACATGTTTGCTTCATATCATAGCTGAAGTACAGAAATCGAAATCAGAAAAGTGTTGTGAATTTCTAAATTAGCTTAAGATAAGCATTGCCATCCCGGTTACCCTGAAGGAGAGAAGCAGTTGTTTGGAAAGCAAATGAAGGCACAACAGATCTACTGTCAGCGGCAGGATAAGACCAGGATGACACAGACAGAGAGGTTCAGGCTGATAAAAATAGAGGCACAGTCTTTGCAACCCAAAACCAGACATGGATAGATGACGTGCAGAATGAAAGCCATCCAAGACAGAGATTTAAAGAGGGAGGTTTCATGGTCAGAACTGTTAGAAAGAAGCAGTGTGCATCTGAGATGTGATTCTGGTTTAGGACAGTCCGTGACACAGTACCTACAAGGTTTCAGAGGTAGGCACAGAGCTGCATATCCAGCAGCTGTCCCCAAGTTTGCAGCAGAAGCAGACTGACACACATCAGACTAGCAAGGTTAAACCAGGGCTATGCAAACAACCCACAAACAGCTCAGGGTTTAAGCCACTTCCCTTAGTAACAGAAATAAAACAACTGTGTCTTCATTTCCCAGAAGAGGGAGGTGGAAAATGGAGGGAAGATCTAAGCTTCCCACACGGAGTCGTACAGCGAAGTTTCATACTGAACATAAACATGCTGGGGCTGAAAAAGGTGACAATTCCACAAGCCTTCAGAATTACAGTATTCTCTGTTAACAATCTTTGATCAAAGACAAAGGTTGAAAAGGAGACAGGGAATTGCTGAACATAGGAAAGGCAACTTACAGATCCCAGCGTGGTATTTCAAAGTGCTAACGCTGTGTTTGTGAGCCTTGTACGTTTGGATTCGCTCCCCAGTGTCTACTAACCAGCACTTCACTGTCCTGTCCGCGCTTCCTGAATACAAGTGCCGATTCACTAGCTGAAGGGAAAAGAAAAAAACATCAGCAATAGTCTCTCAGGCACGTTCGTGACAGAACTGCACTGAAGTGACTCATCCGAAGTCACGATTTCCAGCTCAACAGCCTGTTACAAAGAGCAACAACCACACCTTGAAACAGAGGGATGGTGAACAAAACCAGCCTTCATTCTTCACGACAGCATCTCCCATTGACTTCTGAGACTTAAAAACAGCTCCCACGTTTCAGAAGATGAAAAACTTAGCCCATCTGCTGGTGCAAGCAGGCAGGATTTCAGTGAGCTTAACAATGCTAACCCTACTTCCATAATTAGTTACATTAACACAGCCTCAAAAAAACCTCGCAGGGTAGTTTCTGAAAAGTATATTTGACAAGAACTCTTATCAGATTGTAAGTTTTATTTACAACAAAATTTTAGGAAGAATTTTGAGTAACAAAAAAAAAAAGTAAATGAAAAATAAAATCCTACGCAACATAAACCAGGGTTTAACATGACTAATTTGCACAAGGTCAGTATGTGGAAACAGTAACTCTTCCTTGAAACTGTTTTGTAGCTGCATTTCCACAAGTGTTTTTAGACTGTGTTATCGAACAATTAAATCATTAACCATCCTTACACAGGTTTTTTAACGTCTTCATTCAGATTGTCTTCTGCTGTGTGTTTAGAGCAACTCTGCCTATAAACCTCCAGGAAGAGTGCCTCATTAAACTAGTCATCCTGCACATTGTGTGAAGTCTTTAGTGGTGGAGGTTGGTTGTTATTCCGCACAGACATGACAGAGAATGACAAAAGGAAGGACTGCAGTTGGGAAACCATGACAGAGAGGAAAAAACTGACCAGTGCAAGACTATAAAACTAGCCAGTACACAGTAACAAACTACCTAAAGCCTCGCAGCTCAGCAGGAAAACTCCTAACAGCACAGAGAAAAAGCTTGCTCTTAGCTCACTTAAGGGTCTGGTTCTTCCACTGCCTTAGATTATTATAAACCTTCAGGCACCACTCTTTGCACGCTCTGTATCTGCTAGGTTGAAATGTTTTTCCACACTCTCCCATCTCCACTCCCATTCCAAAAAGGAATCACCCCATTCCAAAAAGTCATCATAAGGGAGCTTTGTGCAAAACAATATTTGTGCTGTGTTACAATAACATGAAATCTAAAGCACCACAGTGATGGGACAGTGCTAACCCACGTAAGAAATGTGTGCAGGCAGACTGAGATGATCCCTGGACACAGCTCCCACCAGCCCAGTTGGACCAGTGCACACCACTCTGCCTAGCAGCAGGACTTGGCCCATGGGACAGTTTTCATAGCTAAACATCAGGAGCTTGTAAAACACATACCGCTGTTAACAGCCAGCAGTACTTTGAAATGTCCCATCCTATTACTTCTAAGCTGTTGTAGCAATGGCATTAATACTACATCTCAAGGAGGAAAGAGAAGGAATGACCAGCAGCACGAACAGAAACCGAGAGCTATAAAGTTAGCCTGAGGAACGTAACCTGACTTTTAATTTCCAGGCTCAACTGGAATGGGCATGAAGAGCATTGTTGTGTTGCACCTGCTAAATGGAAGAGGATGCTTTGAGTTGAGATCCTGCTGCGTTGTTCTTGGCCGAGTCATTGCATTTCTTTTTCAGACATCTTGCTAGCGGCATCAACCCACACACTGAACAAGAGAAAACACTAAGTTATAACCTCCTGCAGGCAAATGGGTAAACACCACTCTGCATTAATGGTACATTAGGTTATGCTGCTCCATTTCTACATTCAAGTGGGTATATAAATGCTGAAGTGAAATAGAAAAGCTGAAATTTGCCTAGATTTGCTAATTTGCTGGATATAAAAATGTGTTAAATGATGTGGGCTTACTCAGGTAATTTATAGCACCAGGATCTTAAGAGCTATAAAAGCTTCCGATGCCCAGTCAGAGATCTGGCAAGATGGCCAGCACACCAACCATCTGCATTAAATTCAAAGCCTCTGTGCTACCCAGGCTGCCCCATTATATACTTTTATGCACCTTCCTCCCCCTCACCAGTTTAAGCAGGTGAGCACAGTAGCAAAGGATTCTCAGCCTTGCATGGAAACAGAATACTAACAGGTTACACAATCTGCCGGATGCCACAGACTAAGCCTACATCACAGCCAACACCAAAACCCAGGCCAGGCTCTGTGACTGCCACCCAGCCTCTCATTTCCACGGTATTTTTAAAACACAGAGCATGAATTAGCTATCAGTGGAGAAAGCCATCAAGAGCTATCAGCTCAGGTTGAAGTTGCAAATCCGATCTGCCTTTAGTGATATGACGCAGGCATCATCTCATCTAAATTGATGCATATATCTAGAGCTAAGATAGTCCCCTCATAGTCACTGCAGTCTAGGGCACAATTCATCTCATCCTGAAGCAGATGTCTGAAATAGATTATGCGTCAAAACTTGCTATTTCTCCCCTGTGACAAGGACAACCTTCTCAGCTCTAGCCATTTATATCAATCTAGGTGAGACGATTCCTCCTTCACTTGACTAAAGATAGGTCTAGCTTACAACTCCAGCCAGAGCTACAAGACTTCAAATATCTATGTTTAATTAAAATAATAGCCATCATCACATACTGTTCCCCTAGCCAAATCACCTTACAAGCAGGCCTCACACTCTGTGCAAGATCAAATAAATACCTTCCCTACTTCATAGGTGGGGAACCATGATATAATGCAACCAAAGTCCATCCAAAAAAGGACTGGAAATTTATAGCATCCTAACTTTTGACTGCCCAAATCCCAAAGTGCAGCCCTCATTTGGGAGGCTGATCCAGGCTGCAATTGTCCCTTTTTACAACGCACAGGAAGCATTATGTGCTTCAGGGCAGTTGTGCCAAGCAACAGTATCCCTGAAATGGGTCAAGATCATATGAAAACCAGATGGGATTCTGTCTGAGAAGCGCAAGACAGAGGCACCAATCCAGAATGACCCATATCAAATTGGTATTTTTACTCCAGAGCCTTCTTTCAGAGTTTGCATCCAAAGGGTGTGGCTATGCTCCAGCAGCCTTGGCTGTAAGTCACCAAGGCTGAACACTCTGTGCAAATGCCCTTCGTGCTGGCTGGGCACAAGCCATTTTTTCTGTGGAAGCAGTGGAGATCCTTGAGTCAGCCAGCAGCACAGGTCCTTGGCTCCTGTAATCGTTTTACTTAAGTCATGACTGTATTGAAAACTACCTAAAAAGCCCCAGAAAGAGGGACTGTAACACTTCCTGACATGTCCCCAAAGCACTGATTTCTAGAGAGGTCACCTTCTGCTGACTCTCCCTCTAGGACTCTTGCTAACCTCCCTGCATCAGCTTGACTTCTCCTACCCAGCAGTTATGGGACTCTCCAAATGGATCCCAATCTCCTCAGCCTGCAGAGGCCCTTTACTCCAGATCCGCCAGTTCTGTTAGACTGCCGGGCAAAACAATATGTTCCTTGGGTTAAACACCCCTGCTGATGCATTAGGCTCGGCAGATCCGTCCCCTCTCAGGAGCTGGACAAAGCATACTGACTTCTTCACCAAAATGCGAGACCATGCTGCAGCTTCGCTGGGAGCTAAGCCTCCCCACTGCCAAGACTGGCACCCATTTTTGTGTATGGCCATACAGGCACAGTCATTTTCAGCACATACTTGTGGGCTAGGTCCCCGTGTCCATAACTACTTGGCTTTTCTAGCCCAAAGTCTCCAAACCTTTACCCAATTCCCTAGGTCCCAGTCCTATTCTTATTAAAAAAAATAATTTTCTTATGATTTAGAAGGAAAACGTAAAGTTTCACTCAACAGATTTTGCTAGATATAACCCAGTCTGTCAACTCTTGGTTTAAAACTGATCAGTAAAAAGTTACATACTCTAATGTGCAATGGCCTGGAGAAGCGGTGATATTTTCAAAGCTGTATTTTCCTTGGCTGGCTTTTGAGCACTTCATCCACTTTGGCTAACTGCCCAACAAAGTTCCTGACAAGAAAAAGCATGGCAAGGCAAGGACACCTGTGCAGAGCAGACAACACTGAACAGATTTGCAGCTCAGATACTAACAAGCTGAGCGAACATTTCAAACCCAAATAGCTTCAAAAGAATTAAAAACCTGATGACAGTCAGATGACCAGTTCTAAAGCCTCAGTCAGACAGCAAAAAATCACTGTATTGAGAACTGTAATTCTGGACTGTTGATTTTTCTCTGAGGGACTTTGCTTTGTACCAGATGAAACACTGAGACACACGAATGGAGCAAATTTGTCATAATCCCTGGGCCAGAGTACTGGAGATGTACTATTCCATTAAAAAGTTCAGTCAGACTTGCGAGTAGCAAACTAACAGCAGTAGCAAAATACAGGTTGTAACACTGAAGTAGTTACAGGTTTCACTATTAAAAATTGCCTGTTTTATGCAGCTCTGACCTTGGCTGTAGCCCTTAGACACACCACAGTTTGAATTAAAAAAAAACAAACGATCACATCTGGGGTTCGTTTCTCAAGACAATCACAACCCTATTGCTCCACACACTTGGCTGAACTGAATATACGCAGCAGCTTAAGAAAATTTCTACCTGTGTGAATGACAAAAGTATCTGCAAAAGAGCTGTTTAAGTGGGTATTTCAACCTTCTAGGAATGGATTTTGCTCTCTCAATTAACCTTTGCAATAAGAAACAATTTAACCCTCATCCAAGGAGAGGCAATCAGCTCTCCAAACAGATTTGGACACATCGTCTTTCTGAAGGTCATCGCACTCAGACTGGCTCCCAGGAACTTCATGATGAGTTCACATCAGTAACCACGTGTCCCATTACCAGCTTATTCTTCACATGGGGGTCAGTATTCCTACGATCTGCCAGCTGGGTCTTCTGTTCACAGCCACTTCTAAGTTAAAAATCACCAACTTGGACCAATCTCAAGTTACAACTATGTAAGTCTTCGGCCAAGTTAGACTTTCAGGATCCCATTCAACCACATTCATTTTAATGAGCTAACAAACTCCCTGTGGGCGAGAAATTGTTTTTTTTTTCCTGAGAAACCATCTAGAATGAGCACTCTGGTCTGGCTGTTAGAGAACATTTTTCAGCTTTTTTATTACAGTGCAAAGTAATGGTCCTAGACACGTTTCTTTCCTACAGGTGTTGTACACGTTCATATTCCTCTAATTCACATCTTCATCGCCTGATGAATTCTGCAACAAATACAAATACAAATTACAAAAAATACGGGCACTTAATTTAATTGGTGTGGCAAGAAAAAAATTCTGTCCCTGTGATCACAACAGTTAAGTGTACAAATGGAGTTCAGGCAAAGGCTTTGTTCAAAGCATTCTTTTCTTCTAGTCAGCTTTAAAAGGCAACTAAAGAGAATGGTCCAAACAAAGGATCTTTTGCAGGAAAAACAGAAGCAAGTCCTTGCCCACTCATGTTCATTTAAAACTTCTTTTGCAAGAAAAGAGTTTTCTTGAAAGAATGTTTGCTATAGGATCCAAGCTAAATTCCAAGCTGGATCATTTCTCTCTGCCAGCTTTTGCAACACAATTTTGATAAATACCAAGAGGCAGAACAATCAGCAAAGGACAAAGCAATCCTTGTGAACAGTTTGCAAAGCTACTTTGGAGACATTTAGGAAAACATACACAAGTAAATATTTAAGTAAGGGTTATTCAGCCTATTGCAGGCAGTCATGTTAATTAAAAAGCATGTTTGATTATTAATTGCGAATACTGGTCTTCAGCCAGGCCTGAAATTTTTAAGTAGACGGACTAGCATGAGCTGTGTGATTACACTCAGCCCACCCCTGCTTTTTCCCATCGCTTCCTATAAAATCTCATAATTGGCTCTTATGTGAAGAGGAAGCACTCAAAACAGCTGCTCTCCCTTGCCTGCCAAGCTATCGATGCACTGCAGGAGAAATAGAGTGAAGAATTCTGGCTGCTCCAGTGCTAGTTACCTTGCTTGACTATGAGAGTGAAAGCCACCAAAGCACCTAGCATGCACACGATTCCCACTGCAGATAGAAAGTCTCTTCTGTCAGTCTAATTTAGACAGTGGAAGGAAAAGTGGCACTAGAATGAGCTGGTACCTACAGCAGAACTACTGTGACAGCAGACCCCGTGCAGGCAGTTCAGCTGGTAAATCACCTTCAGCAGACTGACTCCGGGACAGCAGGACAAGCCCTGGGGAATATCTGAGCAGCTCACCCTCTTCACTCCACTGTCCAGGACTACCAAGGACAGGGGAAAAGGGAAAGCTAAAAGCTCACCAACACTTTCTGTCCTGCCATGCCGAGTTGCTGTCAGGCTCCTCTAAGTTATGCTAGCTGGCAACAACACCTAAAGGATCTTAGATTCAAAAACTGAACATGCCTGTGGCATCACCTCTCTGCTTTTCATACGCCAGCACTGCAGGAAGCGTGGTGGAAAACATGGGTGTGCTTTATGGATATCTACCCAGAAATCCTCCTTCAAGAAGCTCCAGGAATTTCCATTCACTTCGACAGCAATACTATTGGTATTTACTGGAAAGTAGTGGGAGATGACTGGAACAGTCCAGACCTAATTTGCACCANAGAGAACATTTTTCAGCTTTTTTATTACAGTGCAAAGTAATGGTCCTAGACACGTTTCTTTCCTACAGGTGTTGTACACGTTCATATTCCTCTAATTCACATCTTCATCGCCTGATGAATTCTGCAACAAATACAAATACAAATTACAAAAAATACGGGCACTTAATTTAATTGGTGTGGCAAGAAAAAAATTCTGTCCCTGTGATCACAACAGTTAAGTGTACAAATGGAGTTCAGGCAAAGGCTTTGTTCAAAGCATTCTTTTCTTCTAGTCAGCTTTAAAAGGCAACTAAAGAGAATGGTCCAAACAAAGGATCTTTTGCAGGAAAAACAGAAGCAAGTCCTTGCCCACTCATGTTCATTTAAAACTTCTTTTGCAAGAAAAGAGTTTTCTTGAAAGAATGTTTGCTATAGGATCCAAGCTAAATTCCAAGCTGGATCATTTCTCTCTGCCAGCTTTTGCAACACAATTTTGATAAATACCAAGAGGCAGAACAATCAGCAAAGGACAAAGCAATCCTTGTGAACAGTTTGCAAAGCTACTTTGGAGACATTTAGGAAAACATACACAAGTAAATATTTAAGTAAGGGTTATTCAGCCTATTGCAGGCAGTCATGTTAATTAAAAAGCATGTTTGATTATTAATTGCGAATACTGGTCTTCAGCCAGGCCTGAAATTTTTAAGTAGACGGACTAGCATGAGCTGTGTGATTACACTCAGCCCACCCCTGCTTTTTCCCATCGCTTCCTATAAAATCTCATAATTGGCTCTTATGTGAAGAGGAAGCACTCAAAACAGCTGCTCTCCCTTGCCTGCCAAGCTATCGATGCACTGCAGGAGAAATAGAGTGAAGAATTCTGGCTGCTCCAGTGCTAGTTACCTTGCTTGACTATGAGAGTGAAAGCCACCAAAGCAGCTAGCATGCACACGATTCCCACTGCAGATAGAAAGTCTCTTCTGTCAGTCTAATTTAGACAGTGGAAGGAAAAGTGGCACTAGAATGAGCTGGTACCTACAGCAGAACTACTGTGACAGCAGACCCCGTGCAGGCAGTTCAGCTGGTAAATCACCTTCAGCAGACTGACTCCGGGACAGCAGGACAAGCCCTGGGGAATATCTGAGCAGCTCACCCTCTTCACTCCACTGTCCAGGACTACCAAGGACAGGGGAAAAGGGAAAGCTAAAAGCTCACCAACACTTTCTGTCCTGCCATGCCGAGTTGCTGTCAGGCTCCTCTAAGTTATGCTAGCTGGCAACAACACCTAAAGGATCTTAGATTCAAAAACTGAACATGCCTGTGGCATCACCTCTCTGCTTTTCATACGCCAGCACTGCAGGAAGCGTGGTGGAAAACATGGGTGTGCTTTATGGATATCTACCCAGAAATCCTCCTTCAAGAAGCTCCAGGAATTTCCATTCACTTCGACAGCAATACTATTGGTATTTACTGGAAAGTAGTGGGAGATGACTGGAACAGTCCAGACCTAATTTGCACCAGTTTAGAACATCCTGGGGCATTCCCGTTAACAACAGTGCTTTTCAAAGTTGGGGAAAATATGGTCTCAACATCCAAGTTTTTCCTGCTCTGTGTCCAAAATGAGAGATCACACTGAGCATTTCTCAAACTTTTGAAAGGTCGCTCCCTTCGGGATCTTTATTTGAATAAATAAAATGAAAATAAGTCTTTATTTTTTTCCCTTTATTCTCTCCACAAAAGCATTATATCACCCAGAGAACAGGGCACTACCTTTAATTGCTGGTACCATCCCAACTCCTCCAGGACACAGGAGTGAAAATCTGGTGTAATTAGCAGCTCACTTCTGCCCTGAAGAAAATGAACTATTGTCAACAATTAAAACTGTCTGCTGGCTACTGTGAGCAACTCACAACTACCTCCAAGTCCTTCCTGACCCACAGTTTGAAATATACCATCCCAACTCACTGCCACAGATTGCAACACTGTCACTAAGAAGCCCTAGGCAAAAAAGGCTCCAAGAGCTTTTTGAGAAGAAAACAAAAATTAAAAAAATAAACACCTCTCTTCAGGAAGTTTCCCTTCTGTTGTAACATCTTTGTATGGATCCTGGTGATTGACCCTTTTGTGAAAGAATGAAAATACCATGTGCGCTGTGCTGAGAGGCAGCCAAGTGGAACAGAAGGGCTAGTGTTGAACCCAGTAAGGAAAAGGGAGAAATTAGGAAAGATCGACAGTCTAAAGCTATTCAGCAGCAGTACAGTGACTGCTTAAGCTGGGATAAGTTTTAGAGGCTTAGAAACTAAATGCTCTCTGTGGGGGCAGTATGTACCTCAGC
>VZTO01001401.1:320963-365913 GCA_013400615.1 Syrrhaptes paradoxus
GTCATGTTAATTAAAAAGCATGTTTGATTATTAATTGCGAATACTGGTCTTCAGCCAGGCCTGAAATTTTTAAGTAGACGGACTAGCATGAGCTGTGTGATCACACTCAGCCCACCCCTGCTTTTTCCCATCGCTTCCTATAAAATCTCATAATTGGCTCTTATGTGAAGAGGAAGCACTCAGAACAGCTGCTGTCCCTTGCCTGCCAAGCTATCGATGCACTGCAGGAGAAATAGAGTGAAGAATTCTGGCTGCTCCAGTGCTAGTTACCTTGCTTGACTATGAGAGTGAAAGCCACCAAAGCAGCTAGCATGCACACGATTCCCACTGCAGATAGAAAGTCTCTTCTGTCAGTCTAATTTAGACAGTGGAAGGAAAAGTGGCACTAGAATGAGCTGGTACCTACAGCAGAACTACTGTGACAGCAGACCCCGTGCAGGCAGTTCAGCTGGTAAATCACCTTCAGCAGACTGACTCCGGGACAGCAGGACAAGCCCTGGGGAATATCTGAGCAGCTCACCCTCTTCACTCCACTGTCCAGGACTACCAAGGACAGGGGAAAAGGGAAAGCTAAAAGCTCACCAACACTTTCTGTCCTGCCATGCCGAGTTGCTGTCAGGCTCCTCTAAGTTATGCTAGCTGGCAACAACACCTAAAGGATCTTAGATTCAAAAACTGAACATGCCTGTGGCATCACCTCTCTGCTTTTCATACGCCAGCACTGCAGGAAGCGTGGTGGAAAACATGGGTGTGCTTTATGGATATCTACCCAGAAACCCACCTTCAAGAAGCTCCAGGAATTTCCATTCACTGTGACAGCAACACTATTGGTATTTACTGGAAAGTAGTGGGAGATGACTGGAACAGTCCAGACCTAATTTGCACCAGTTTAGAACATCCTGGGGCATTCCCGTTAACAACAGTGCTTTTCAAAGTTGGGGAAAATATGGTCTCAACATCCAAGTTTTTCCTGCTCTGTGTCCAAAATGAGAGATCACACTGAGCATTTCTCAAACTTTTGAAAGGTCGCTCCCTTCGGGATCTTTATTTGAATAAATAAAATGAAAATAAGTCTTTATTTTTTTCCCTTTATTCTCTCCACAAAAGCATTATATCACCCAGAGAACAGGGCACTACCTTTAATTGCTGGTACCATCCCAACTCCTCCAGGACACAGGAGTGAAAATCTGGTGTAATTAGCAGCTCACTTCTGCCCTGAAGAAAATGAACTATTGTCAACAATTAAAACTGTCTGCTGGCTACTGTGAGCAACTCACAACTACCTCCAAGTCCTTCCTGACCCACAGTTTGAAATATACCATCCCAACTCACTGCCACAGATTGCAACATTGTCACTAAGAAGCCCTAGGCAAAAAAGGCTCCAAGAGCTTTTTGAGAAGAAAACAAAAATTAAAAAAATAAACACCTCTCTTCAGGAAGTTTCCCTTCTGTTGTAACATCTTTGTATGGATCCTGGTGATTGACCCTTTTGTGAAAGAATGAAAATACCATGTGCGCTGTGCTGAGAGGCAGCCAAGTGGAACAGAAGGGCTAGTGTTGAACCCAGTAAGGAAAAGGGAGAAATTAGGAAAGATCGACAGCCTAAAGCTATTCAGCAGCAGTACAGTGACTGCTTAAGCTGGGATAAGTTTTAGAGGCTTAGAAACTAAATGCTCTCTGTGGGGGCAGTATGTACCTCAGCTGGACTCTTCTACCCTCAAACATCAACTGGTGATGAGAGACGTGAGAGGCTACCAGTTACTCACAGCTAGAGGAAGATTTGGCCAGGACTGTTGCCAACACAGTCTTGGCAGCAGCAGTCTTGTGTACTTTGAATTGTTCAGGTTTTCCAAATAGCTGTATTGGTTTTGCTTTTCTTCCCCCCTCCAAGAAGCTCTGTTTGTTTAAAGCCATTGTTTAACTCTGTGCTCACAAGCAGAGCAGCATTGCTCATTCTTGAGAATTCAGAGAGTGTAATTGAATTTCCCAGGCTTCTGGGAGAGGGTCAAGCCAGTTTTGTGCAACAATTTCAGCAAGTACCCAATTAAATTAAAGCAAGCTCTGTTGCTGCCAATCTGCGCCTTGGAGAAGGGTTACAATTAGACAGCAAGACATAGCGTGACACTAAGAACAGCAACAGACTTACTTGAGCATCCTCAAAATGCAGTACCACAATATCATAAAAACAAGCTTTAACACTGAGAATTTACCCAAGCAAGGCAACATGATTTTGTGTAGGTTTTTTCCCTTTCTAAAACTGAAGGAAAACAGGATTCCTTCAGTAATACCGAGTCTTTAGTCTGATAGTGTCAGCTGTGACTACCTTCTTTAAACCTAAAAGGCAACATTTATTAACCAGCTATTAAAAATACATGCTGTAGCTTCTGTAAAGGAAAAGCACTTATGGACAACAAATGCAAACAGGGAGAGTAGTGAGGAAAAACTATTGTCATTAACTTCAGACAGACACATACATTTATAAACATTTAGTGCTTGCTGACCTAAAACTAAGTTACAGACCATCATATACCATCTTTGAATATACCATTAGCATTTTCTAGTGGATAATGGAGTGAACAGGACAAGTACTTGTGCGATAATTCGCCTTCTTCATCTGCCTAACCTCCTTCTCTCCTCTGCAACATTAACAAGCTTGGCAGCATTCACCAGAAAAATACTGCAGACAGAAAAACAGGGTATAGTTTTTCAGTTCACATCAATTTTTTTCCCTCTCTTCTTCATCATTTCCTGATTTCTCTCCTCCATGCTCTATTTCTCTTTTCCATTTTCCTTGCCCATTCTCTCATTTTGGCCACCTCTTTCTCCCTTTCTTTTCTCAAATTATGTCTGTGTGGTTTTTAACACAAGATTTCTTTCAGCTTTATACTTTTCTATTATCTTTTCCCCACAATTTTGTGTTGTTTTTTGGTTTTGGGGGTTTTTTTTAGTTGCTTAAGTGATTTGTTTTTTAACCTGGTTTACTCTGATTTCTTTTTTTGTCCCCTCCTCTTTTTCAGTTATCTGACCCTCTGTCTGCTTACTTGCACAATCAACAGCTAAAGTTATTTTTCTTCGAAGTCTGGTGATCCTGTGTATGCAATCCTACTCAGAAGAACAGTCCTCCCAGTCACCTCCTACCTAGGAGGAATTAAATAGATACTGAGCTAGAAACTAGACCAGGATAACCACTAGAAGCCAAGAGGATACCAGAAGGCATTTTAGGGAAAGAGAAGTTGTCTAAAGATCCCAGAGCACTATTATTTTGTCATTACATAAATGTTTAAGCTTACCATTTATAACCTATCTTGGAAGAGCTTCTTTATGAATGAAAAAACAAAAGAGACCAACACCAGTTAGGATACAGACACTCCGAACAGCTCTTCCAGAAGCCTCCATTCTTACCTCTAGGCAAATTACTGATCCTTGATGCTCTTTGAACACTTTCAGCTGCTCACCAGTGACAATATTCCACGTTCGAATGGTATAATCCGTGCTGCCAGAAAACAGCTCCCTGTTTGGTGCGTCAAGTATAAGGCATAAGACAGCCCCAGTGTGTCCCAGCAGAGTCTGGTAACAGCGCCCACTGGACACCCACCAGACCTTCACAGTGCAGTCTGTGCTACCTGTCACCAGGAGGTCCCTGCTCACTTTCTCCTCCTCCTCTTCTTCTTCCTCCTCTTCTTCAAGAACATCCCTGGAGGAATAGTGAGCTAGAGTCAGGACACAGTTCCGATGGCCCCGGAATTCCTGGATTTGTTTCTCCTTGTCCACACTCCAACAGCGGGCTGTCCTGTCATAGGAGCCACTAAAGAGATAGTCTTTGGCAACCAGGATCCTGCAAGAAATAAAGTTTGCGTGTATGAGCAGTATCATTCAACCTTATTTTTTACAGAAGCATTTTTTGTCACTATTTCAGTGCCAAGCACACTGAAGTTAGAAATGGTAGCATGAACACAACATATATAACCCCAATTCAATGTCCTTGTTTAATACACATTGTTTATTAACTTTTTGGGTTTTTTAAAAAGCACAAAACACTTCCCTGTTTCTACTTTTAAAATTGACACTTCTTATTCAGGTACATTGATGCAGATATTTTAGCACTATAACATTGTAACTTCAGGCATTTGTGTTTTTCTAAAATCTTTTCCAGCAGCACTATTATGTACTTTTCACAAGTTAGATACGCTAAGAGTTTGTTGTGTTTTGGGGGTTGGTTTTTTTGTAAAAAGTACTCATTCTTGATGATTATTTATTAGTATTTCTTTACAAATAACTTTTTATAAATTGACCTTTGAAATAGCTTGGAATTAAAATAACCAAAAAAAAACACTCCAGGAACCTGAACTGTAACTGACAGCTTGCAAAGATAATCAAAGTTCCCTCATCAAATAGAGACAGTGCAGGAAAAAAACTATACACCTAATTTCACTTAGCCCAGGATCCCACAAAAGATAGAACAAGAGCACCCCACTTATTACATAACTGAAGAGCAAATCCGAGATTACAGCTCAAGATTTCAATTTACTGGGCCTCCAAAATACTGAGTTGTAGCTGCACAAACATATAAGAACAGAAAAATCTCTACAGTTTGTACTTCCAGACCAGATATAGGGAAGGAACATCATAACCTGTCTTCTTCGTCAGCTCAGTTTGGTCCTCTGGAACCTTTCAAACTGGCAACAAAGTCATATGAATAGGGAACACATTTCCCATTTGCTGATTCAAGCAAAAATCAGGCCAGTGCCAAAATACCAACAGAGCCAGCCTTCCTAACTATTTACAGAATCTAGCTACATATCATATGTGTTTTAATTTTAGTAAGAAATTAAAAAACCCACCCACCCATTAAAAAAAAAATTAAAAATTCCCCAATCTTTGACTGTTCTATTTGTCATTAATTAAATCCAGTCCAGCTATTAAGAGGCACTTTAAAATGACAGGTCAATCAATCACGCACGATCGGTTTAATATTAAACTTCACTTGCACAAACAGGAATAGTAATTGCAGAGAAAAACCCTGACTTTATCTCTCTTACTGACACAAAGGCTTGACGTGATGTTTTTAAATCTATTTATCAGACGCATCTGTTATCAATTGAATAATTTATTCTGGAATTTCATTCCTAGCCCTGGATTCAATTCCCTGCTGTGTGCCTTTCATTTCTCTCCTATCTGCTGTCTATGGATGTGTCAGCACTGTTGCTAGGAAAACTAATCATTACAGCACGGAACACGTGTGGCATGGACTCAAAGGTTTACACAACCCATTTTATTAGTGTAGTAATGGAGAATTGCAGTAAAATTACAATATGTGCAATAATACATTACAGGAAGACAACGGAAGAGCTCCACAGAACCAACCTGTTAACAATCGATGTGTGTCCTCGGTAAATGGCCAGGCACTGACCTGTCATCACATCCCACTTTCGAATGGTATGATCTGCGCTGCACGTGAAGGCAGCCTCATTTTCTAAGTGGCAAAAGGTGATGTAACTTTCATGTCCTAGGAACAACAAAGGAAATAAATTCAATCACTGCATACACAGGCAGGACAGACTAGTCGAGCTCTTCACCTTAACTAAAAGAAAAATACAACAAACAAATGCACTGGAGCTCTAGTTTTAAATATGCCACCATGTTCTTTACATTTAATGATTTGTATAAAACACAACATTTTTAATTAACAGCAGAAAACTCCACTTCACTGATACAAGGATTAAGTATAAAACTGTACAGTCCTACCAATCACGCAGATCAAACAGTATTATAAAAACCATGAGCTAAATTAATATCAGTATAATAAAACTCTGACCACTAAAGTTTAGAAACAGTAAAAAATTGGCCTTTTTTTTAAATAAGGAAATGCTTTCACTTCATTCTTCTGAATTCACAAAAATAAACGCTTCATTTCAGCCCAGCCCATTGATTGGCAAGACACAAACAGCCCTAAATTCAGTCATGAAACTATGAAAAAAGGAAGTGGTGTGAGAGTTAACAGCAAGTTTAGTTTCATTGTCCAAGCAGAATAAAACACAAACAAATATATCTGGTAAAAAGTCAGCTAATATTTTCCCCGTTATGACTAACAACACGAAAAAAACCCCACAATTTTCAAAATATCAGTATACCTTTAAGGAAATCACACAGAAAGAAAGAATAAGAGCCAAATTATTTATACAGTATTCAGAGTATGCTGGGATTCAAAAGTTACAATAAAAAAAAGACAACTGCTACGCTAAAAATTTCATGCTGAAAAACAGGATAACGCTAGCAAAGAGGGATCAATATTACAACCTTAAGCTTTTGTCCTTGCTTAGCAAGATGCATAATTTTTATACTGTATTATTAAATGCATTGCATTTAAAAATCCCCTTGGTATTCAAGTCCCAGCTTTGTCCAAGGCCTCGTGTGAAATTGTTGTCACCTATCTAATCATTGGGATAATACCATCTTGCACTCTTCTGTTTTCATTAGCCTGTAAGCTTAAGTAACTACCACAACAGAGCCCCAGACTTCAGTTGAAGTTGGTGGGACCTACTGTGATTTAAATAACACTATTCTTTGAGGAGAAAAGAAAAAAGAAGGACAAATGTGATTAAAGAGAGAACGACGGACAAAAAGTTATTAGAAAAACAGAATCATGTAGTAGAATAAAGAGATGGTAAAAAAACTGAGGGAAAGAAGTCTGCCCAGTAAAACACTTCATCTCTCTGACAGCAAAAAACAGATTTTATTACAACTCTTGTAATTCAGAAGCAAACCAGAATCCATGTTACAAACACACATCTTGCTTCCTCTTAAGCAAATTCACCAGATGTCAAAAATTAAACAGATCACCAGGGCTATAAGCAAAAATATATTCATTCTCACACTTTCGTGAGAACTTTTTGAAAACCAGCTTAAATGGGATAGGTTTCAACCACCAACATTTTTGTCACAGCATCATGTAATCTTCCTCTGAGGAGATCAAAAAAGCACCTTGGTTACTGCACCGAAGTCTGACAGTCAGATTTTAACCATCAATAACACTTGAGCCACACAAAGGATGTCAAAACCCCCTGCGCCAGACAAGGTCTGGTGATGGTCTGCTCAAAGGCAGCCACCACATAAGTCTGTTGGTTATGCCGTTTGTGGTGGAAGCTCAAAATTGTGTTGTAGGTACAGGCTGATCAGTAATTATAGCTTGTACAATAAAAATTTACACAACTGTGTCCGTGCATAAATATAAAATGCATCCAATTATCTGATTCAACTCAAAGTTCACAGATCACCTATCCACCCTTCTTTAGCGTTTATCCCAAACACTAGCAGTACATAAGCCAGATTCCGAATACTATCCAATATATTTCTCTTTCTAGTTAAAAGTTAATTAGTGGTTTAAAAGGATTTCTAAGCCTAAAGCAAACGCAGTGAGTTTTCCAGGAGCTGGAACCATGGCAGGATGTGGGGAAAAAAGACAATACTCCAAAGTTAAAAACAAGCAAGCAAGCAAACAACACAAAAATTACAGCAATGTTCACTTTTGGAAGAAAAAAGGACCAGAAATTCCAAATTTAAGAGCTTTCTGGTTTTCTGTATTAAGAGAAAAGAACATGAGTGAGTAAGAATACAAACATCTTCGGCCCACATCTGACTCCTGCATGACTGTAGAGTTTTTATTTCCCTTTTAATTACTGAGATGCTAGTCTAAGGATAATACATTTTGTTTAAAATGCAAAATCAATTTAAAATAAAAAAGCCCAGCAATTAACATATCTACATGTCAAATGTGGGGGAATATATAGCCTATTTAGTAAGGATCCTGGCTCAACTTGTCTGGAAAACGAGATGATTAAAAGGACAAAAAAAAAAAAGAAAAAAGAGAGAGAGACAATAACAAAAAGTCAAGATTTCATCAGGGTATAAAACAGAGGGCTTCCCGAAAGAGACACAAGTTAAAACAACTGCTGTGTTCCACACCCTGAGAGAACAGGATCCATGCATTCAGGAGCACTGGCAACCTGTTTGGGGTTGAAACAGTTTCTGCTTAACATTACTATAACAAATATTCAAAAAAACACAAAACAAAACAAGCATGATTTTGGCTGCCCAGCAGCCTGCAGGGACTGGAAGAGACCAGAACATGCTGTGTGGCCTGTGCCAGGCTTTAGACTCCAACACTAAGCAAAAAGAAGCTGTTGTACCTTGGAAGTGGCCATGGCACTGGCTGTCAGCAGTGCTCCAGAGCCGTGCGGTGCCATCCTCGCTACCCGTGAGCAGACGCTGCCCATCCGGGCTCAGGCTCAGCCAGTTGATGCCTCCTTGGTGATCCGTGCAGACCTTTACGGCTGAGCCACTGTTCCCCATCCTGCCGATGGTCCCCACTGTTCCCAGCGAAGGCAAGAGGCTTTGGGTCAGATCATAGGCGCTGTGCAACCCCCAGACTATGCTCTGGGCCTCCAGCTGTCTCCCACCGACCAACTTCAGCCATTACCTCAACTCCGAAAAATCGCCAGGGTAGTGCGGACTCCTGCCCAGGGACACAAAGGAGGAAGAGGAGGGCACGTTAAATCATTCCATCTCCCCTGTGGATACACCACTTTCTCAGTCAGGGTGTGCTAAAGCCACTGAGCGCCTCTTTCTCCACAGGAACCGAAGCCCTGCCGTGGAAAGCAGCCCTTCAACCCCACGCTCCCCGGTGCGCCTTCTCCACAGGCACTGAGGTACGTCCAGCCCCTCGGACGGCGGCGGTACCGCTATCTGCTGCCCTGCTCCCAGCCCGCCGGCACGCTGCTGCTTTTCCAGCAATTTCAAGGCTACCTTGGGGCACGACGCTTCACCCCTGAGGGAAGCCCAGCCTCAGGCGGGCCCCCAACGCCCCAAGGGGCCGCCTGCCCCCTCCCCCGGCCGCCGCGGGATCACCTCAGCGGCCCCCAGCCCTCCCCGCCCCGGGCTGCCGCCATCCCTCCCACACGGCCCCCCGGCATCTCCGCCCTCGGCACTTACTCACCGCCCCGGACACGGCCCCGGGTGGGGACGCGGGGCTCGTCTCCGGTGGGACGATCTCTCCGCTCTCACCATCCGAGGAAGAGGGAACCTCCTCCCGCCGGGAGAGCGGAGCCAAAGCCGGGCCGAGCACGGAATCCCCCCCGCAGCCGCCGCCTCCGCCCTGAGGGGAGGCGGGAAGGGCTCCCCCCCGCCCCCGGGCCGAGGCGGGCGCCCTGCAGCCGCCGCCGCCGTGCCCCCCTCAGGCCACCTCGGGGCGGTTCCCCACCCCCAGCGCCGGCCCTCCCTCCGTTACCTCCCCCTCCGTGTTAGACCCGCTTCCAACCCCCGGCAGCCCCCCTCCCAGGGGCGGGAAGCCGCGGCCTTCCACCCCCCATGGCTCCCTGCCTTGTCCTCCCGGGAGGTACCCGGCAGCTCTGCCCCTCCGGGACGCCCCCCCCCCTTTGCAGAAACTCCCCTTTTCGGGGGAAAGGGGCATCCCTCACCCCTGTGGCCGCCCGCCTCCCCAGGGCTGAAGCCGCCCCTTACCTCACTTGAAGAGTTGAAGAGCGGGAGGGTCGTTCCCGCTGCGGACCCTTTAAGAACCGCGCTACAGCCAAAACAACCCGACAACGCTCCCACACCCCCGCCGGAGTCCCCAGGCTGGTCCCCAGGGGGAGGCAGCGCTTCCTGCGGCACGTTTCACCCCCTCAGGCTGCCGGCCGGGCTCCGCTGCCTCAGGGCACCCCCCGGGGGCACCGGCTCCCCGCCGGGCACCGCATTTCCCCCCCGGCTGCTCAGGCCGGTGCCCTGGGGGGGGTGACACAGACGCCTGTGCTGGGAGGTGGCTTTCAGGGAAGCCATGGGCTTTTGTTCCTCTTCTACCTCCCTTCCCGGGCCAGCTCCGGACAAACTTCTAAGGAGCCCTCCCTCCACGGGAGCCCCAAACCCCCTCTCTCGCTCTGAGCCTTCCCACAGTTTTTTGGGCTGTTAACGCGGCCTCTTGGCCTGTCCCTCCCGGTACCCCACGGGCTGGGCTGGCAGCAGGGTCCCAAACCGGCTGGTCAAGGGCTCCAACGTAGTGAGGTGACAGGGTTCTGCTGCCTCGGGAGCTGTGTGAAACATGGGCTGAAAGGGTCCCGTCCCACCGTGGTGTAAAGGATAAATCCACTGGGCAGAGAAAAGCGATTTGGGGAGGCCCAGAGCCCCCAGCGAGGCAACAGCAGGGTCTGATGTGGATCCCCCCCATACGAAATGGGGAGCTGCGGCTAATTTGCCGCTAGAAACACGCCAGCAGCGGGAGGATAAATCACTAAACTCCTTTCTCCCAGCTCCTGCCCCATTTGATCAGAAAAGTACCTTTTTGTGTCAAATCACCAGCCCTGAAACGAGCCCATCAGCTCCACTTTACACTGTTGTGTTCAGAAGGGGGGTTCACCGGGCACTCACAGTGTTTAACGAGGCACCGGCCCTGCTCCGGCACGGTGCGTTTCAGCGCGTGGGCTGTACAGAAATGCGTGCGTTAAATGGATGCTTCACGGGATATGTTATTTTGCACAGTGCCTTCTGGCAGAGGCAAAAGAGGCCTGATATGTCACACCCAACGCAAACACGAGGTGATCCTGATTCCGCCGCTGGTTGTAGCCATGCAACGGTGGAGAAACTTGCAAGACGGAGCTGTTGGGTTGCAAATTCGGGTTTTGTGAGGGTCAGGTCAAGCCCCCTGGCACATCGTCGTCAGCCAGCTCTTTTCTGAAGACAAGCGTTTCTACACAACCCCTGCGCATTGAAGAAATGACCGAGAAGTTTTGGTGTGAGACATGAGCCCTGGATTTCTTCCCTCTGAAAATCACATTATCCGTGAAAAGATATTTTTTTGGACATGGAGGCCTGGGAATCGGCTGCTCTCAGGGAGTGTCCCTCACCATCTGCTCGTACATCTGTCAAATCCACTCACAAACCCTTGCCCAGAGTCCTTGTTCGGGAAACTGTAGGATAGATTAGCACTCGTCTTTATTTTCCTACACTGATGTGATGTGAACACAAGGGAAAATTCAGACAGAATGGGTATTTTGTTAGGTTTCAGGCAGGTATGTGTTTAAACACAGGCAGTTTAAATCTCCAGGGGAGGCTGAGCTAGAGGGGAAACCCGTGGGCAGAGCTTGGCTGTGCTATGGAAGCAGAAGGTGTGCTGTTTCTTCTTCCCATTTTTAAAAGCCTTTTCAATATTTTTTACAATTATTTCAAACTAGTATTTCCCTCCTATAGTGACTGATGAAAGCATCTGAGCTTTTGAATATTTAAATGAATATTTATTCATTTTCTTGAGGGTTTTTTGTATTCTTTTTCTATTAGTTTTACTTGTCTGAATTTTAGATAATTTTTCTTTACTACATTTATATATTTTTTTTTAATTATAGTGCCATGAGGAAAGCAAAAGTTATCTTCTGTTTGATTTTGCTCCTCAGGGCTCAAATCCTGCAATGAATCCTCCTTCACCCAGACACCTGTGGATGACCAAATATGAAACTCAGTGTTGCTGGTACACATTTCACTTCTCATTCTCCAATAATTTTCTGTTAGCTATTTACGTAAATACAGATACGTGCATACACAGATGCATGAGCTGCTCCTGTAACGTCCAGATAAATTTCAAACTTTGGGAAGGAGTTTAAATGTTTATGGCTAGATTCATACTATGTGATTTGCGGGATCTAGTGGCTATTACTAAGTTGGAGCCAAGTTTAAATTCTTTTGGCAGTCACCAGGAGTAAATGACGGATGTGGAGTTTGGATCAGCTATATTGTCTTTTGGAAGGGGAAAGAGCCTCTGTTCTTCACCATGGAATATGCCAGGGGTGCAACATCAGCATCTTCCTAATTCTCTTGCATTAGGTAGGATGAATTGGGACCTTTGGCTTTAAACACACCTTCAGTCCAGCAGAGGTTCAACCCGTTCTCCCATCGCTGATCCAGAGACAACACAATGCAGGGAGACTCCTTAAATCCCTCCTCAGTAGAGTAATGGTCGGGTGCAAAAGCCAATACAACCAACTTCATCCCAAATTATTTGTGTTTAGACTCACTTGACAGACCTTCAGACATCCAGCGTAAGCTCCCAGCCCTGCTGGAAACCTGATTTAAGTCAGCATTTACAGTAGCTGCACTGATGTAAATGCTGAAGAACGTTTCCCTTGATAAGATCTCAATAATGCTGCAAATGATTTCAATCATTTTATTGATGCTGTTTGTGGGGAAAGGAACACAGGCAGCTCCTCCACATCCACCTCCCCCCTCTGGGGCCTTGGGTATCTGGATGGATTGCAATGGTCTTTGATGAACAACAAAGGCTCTTTTGTTCTGTCAAAGAAGCTGAGCCAAGAACACCCCAAAGAAGTCAGCACAGAGAGCTCCACTCATACAGCTAAAAACAAAAGAATAAAGTGTGCAGCAATGCAAATTATCTTTCTTAGAGGATTAACCCCTTCCACCATCCAAACCCCAGCACTCCTGCAGAAGGACCTTTCTGGCTGCCAGAGTCTTTTCACTGTCATCCTATTGCTCTGCTTCAGGCTGTCAACCCCAATCACTATCAGAATTCCTGATAATTAAGTATTGCCTCCTCTTTCTTCACCTCAGAGAATTGGAAAAGCCAACAAACTCTTTTAAAACTACTGTCAGTGGCTAGGAAGATCGACAGTGGCATGTCCTGCACTGATATCCAGCCTGTGTTTTTTTGAATCAACCGCATCGTTATAGTCAATGAGAACTGTTAGCCTCAAAAGCATATTACTTGGTGTCTCCAGAGGCAAGGTTCCTCACTGAGCAAACCTAGTCTCTGAGAAAATTGCCTTGGTAAGGTTAAATTTGATTTAAAAAATCAATCCTGTTACACTGGTACAATATAAATAAAATTCAACCTTAAATTGATTTAAATGTAGCTTCTACGGGTTTGATTTAATTCAAAACACTATCAATGTCTAAGGAGCTTCACTTGCATTAAGGGTTGGCATTGGTGAAGGCAGATTGGTTTTACATGGATTAATTATCAAAACTTGAGCAGATGTAGCCTTACTATGAAGTGAGGATGGAGGAGCAGAAGTCAACACAGCTTCTTGAGTAGTACGTGACCAGTACCTGCTCCACACACCCAGCAAGTGCTAATGCTCAAAGGGATGGGAGAAGCTGCCTTCTCCTTCTCTTCCCTCCATCCCTTGGTAAGTCCAGTAACAGCAACATTCAACTTTTCCTGGCAGAGACATACTTCAGCTAAAAGATGGGCACAGAGCTTTGTGTTAAAATGCCACAGCATAGCTTTGTAGGATAAAATGTCTTGATTTCCCAGCCCGATGCCGCAAGTATGAGAGCAAGTCAATGGAAGCCAGATAATTCACAATTCTGAAAGGAAATACCTTTTAGGCAGGGTGTAATCAGTCTGTGGAACTCATTGCCACAGGATGCTGTTGCGGCCAAGAGTTTAACAAAGACATTCCCAAACAGTTCATACCAGCAGGCCCTCGCCAGCCCTCAAAATGTATCATGGACCACCACGTAGCTCTAGATCCACATGGGGCCTTGCACCCTGGTCACAGTGCAGGGGAACGCTGTGACCATGCATTACATCTCGACTGTGCGTAATATTACTTGGGGCCTCTTTGAAAGCAAGGGTTGGTTTGATCCAGAGACTGGCTGCAGTCTTCTTGCCATAGTAGTGTCCGCACGTGGAACCACATGCTCTTTAGAGCAGTCCTCTTGTCACCCAGATGAGATCTGTTTGAGTACACTGTGGTTCCCTTCCAGCTTGCGTGCTGAGGCTCTCTTCCCATGCAGGCAGCACGGGAGGGCTGGTGTGTACCCGCACCCCTCACCGCGATGCCTAACACAGCGTTGGTTTGTAGGTGGAGTGCAGAACCAGGCTTCACAAAACCCTGATCCACTGAGCACCGGTGTGTGAGGGAACAGGACTGGAGGTGCACACGTGGAGGTACACAGACAACTGTAGTATTGGCAATTGTACTAGAAAACACCAAGAACTCTTTTGGAAGGCATAGAGGCCCTCCCCATCTGCCTACTCTGGAATTTCATGCATTCTCCCAGGGTCATCCAAAAGCCTTCAGAGGCTCTGGGCAGCGTGCCTGTATGTGCAGTTCTGCACACCATCTGAAGTTATGCTTTCAGACTTCAGACCCGAGCTTCATAACTTTAGTCAGCGTTGCCGTTCCTTCTGATCCCTCTGCACCAGGGCTGTTTTACAGGCAACACAGTTCTTCCTTTGCTCATGCAAGCATGGATCCTTTGCAGTTTAAAATGTCCCGGAGTACAAACATTTAGCAAATTTCCCCTACAAAAAAAAAGATGATTGGAAACTGTCATGTACCCTAGGATTTCCTGTAAATATCTACAAAGTTCTTTTGATTTTTAATCAGATCTGAAGCAGCATTTCCAAACTAGTTCTTTTTTGAAATATTTGTTTTTCTAGGTTCCCTATAGTCCTGCATACCTGTCTGCAAAACCCCTGTACGTCTCTGCTGTCCACTGCTGCTTCACCTGGGTGGATGGACTACTCCTAATCAGTGTCGGGAGTCTGAAAGGCTAGGATCTGGAAAAATTGAGTGGTATTCAATGACCTAATAAATGGTTAGGTGATGGTAATATTGCTGGTTGACACAAATGGGGTCTTAGTACCTAACCCCAATGTCAGTCCCCGGTGGTGACAGGAGTTTAGCCATGAACTCGGAGCGGGTGAAAGGGGAATTGCATTAAATTTTGCTGTGATGAACCAATGGCTTGAAACACACTGCTGTGAAGGCATCTTATCTCTCTGGCTAAGGCAGCAGATGCAGTTTCCTAGAAATTTTTAACATGCTACATGCCAGGAAGTGTAAGATCTTATGGCAGCTGTTTCAAAGATTCCTGTAAACAGCTTTCCCCTCGCATAGTCTATAGATGACAGAGTCCCTTCCACCATGTCGCTGTATAACAGGAACTTTATTGCATGATTCAAAATCACAAATATTTACAAAATTGCAAAAGAATAAGCAAAAGCTCATTTTACCCTGTTCCCTACTTCGATAGGAGCCCTGCTGTTTCTTCCAGACGGTAAGTTGGCCTCTTGCCCAAACCATATATCTCTTATGACAGGCTCCTTAAGGACCAAATCTAAATGGAAGCCAAAAGAAATATGTCTTACTAAGTGACACAAGGGTAACTTTCCGAATCTGATTCTGAGCCCATTTTAACTGATTTTGCACTGATACAACTCTGCTGGCTTTAACTGCATTAATCCAGATTTGTACTGATGCAAGCAGAGAGCCGCAGTGCTTTTGACATTAGTACAAAAACAAATGTCTAAAAATGCTGAAGTTGCAACCAGTGACCTAGGCAGTATTTTAACAATTGCATTCACATCTGGCCTCTGGAAGATTTCTCAGTTGTTTGCGTGCTTTGTTGTTGGCAGAGCCAGATTGCTGTGTTACCTTAGGTAAGGGGAGAATGTTCATGACCTCTTGTAGCTCATCGCTGCTACAAGAGTTACATGAACAACTGCTGCCAAAACCAGAAGAATCTTCTACAACCTTGACTGAGTTTTGTACCAGGCTTTCGGGGCCAGGCTGTACCACAGGAATTGCAAACCTGTTCCAGGAGATCTGAGAAGGGCAGGGAAGAGCTTAGATGTGTTATTGTTGGTGGGAGCATGTAGTGACATCCCAGGGGATAGCAAAGCTTCTGCCCTTTTCTGTGTCTCTGTCAGTGCTTGTTTAGAGCCAATGCTGTTCTTCATCATTTTCTCCACAAAATACCCCAGCGATCCTTGGTGAAGAGAAGGACACCAGGGTAAGGATTCAGCTTACCATGAGGCTTACAAGCACCTCTGAAGCTTGAGCTGCTCAAATGCAGGATCTCAGGTTGGATTCATAGAGAAAACATTCAGGACACACCTATTAATTTCTTTTTTTCTTTGTACTTTGTTATTTATCATGTGCATTTTTTGTGCACCTCACAAGATTATAGAATCACAGAATGGTTTGGGCTGGAAAGGACCTTAAAGATCATCTAGTTTCAACCCCCCTGCCATGGGCAGGGACACCTCCCTCTAGCCCAGGTTCCTCAGAGCCTCATCCAGCCTGGCCTTGAACCCCTCCAGGGATGGGGCTTTGCCTTCTCAAAGACTCTCACCCTTAGGATTGGATTTTACTTCTACCTGATCTAACTCAGGTTTGCCCAGGGAAACTGCACTGCAACAACCTCTACGTCTGTTCGTGTGATATTGGGCTCACCAGTGGGCACCTTCTGTCTCTCTTACTTGTTGCTGTTGGGCTGAATCAGGCTGGAACATCCTGTAGCAGCCTCATCAGGCCACAGTGCCATCGCCAAGCAGAATCCTACTGAAATTGACGGCACAATGAAAATGCAGAAGATGAGACGGTGGCTGATGTTCTATTGGGGAGGCACAAAATGGCAGCTGTGCAGTAGCACGAGGAAGCCGGATGCCATGCACTGATACCAGCACGACAGATAAGGTAACGGGATGTCAGTCTGCTTTCACTTCCCAAGCATACCCCAGTTTGTTTGGTGAACAAATCTTTCCTCATCTCTATTCTCCTTTTTTACCTCCCCGCTGAATTTGCAGTAGTGTTCATCCCATTCTTGTTTTAGGACAGCACCCTGACTGGAGTCCTTTTTTTGTCGGGAGGAGAGCGTAAAATTTAGCTGGTCTGTAACCGTCTGTTTCCATTCATTCCTGAGGTTTTTCCAGCTACCCACAAAAACAATGCAGTGATACACTGTGAGGACTTGAACCGTGTTCAGAGCAAAGGGTTAGGTGGGGCTGGGAGACCTGGGGAGTGTTCTTCATCCTGGAAAACAGGATACCGGCACAACACGGTCAGAAAGACAACGGCAGGGGAGCAGTCTGCTGATTCCCCAGCTCACATGTGGTCCATACGCCAGACTTTGGGGTCACGCATCCAGCTCCTCAACGGGCAAATGTCAGGAATACAAAACTCAAGTATCTACATGCTGGGAGGAAAAACAAACTGAATTCCAAGGGGGGCTGATGCTGCACTTTCATGGGTATAAAGTAGAGAAATTTAATCAGAAAGGGTGTAATATTTAGTTGATTTTTCAGTCAAACTCTCTCCCTCTCTTTTTTATCTTCCTTCTTTTTCACAGAGAGGAATAAAGTGAGTAAAAAAAAGATGCTAACAGCACAACTTTGTGATTTATACCGCCAGCAGAACTCAGGCAGAACTCCCTGTTGAGTTTGAGGGAACAGCCTGATTAAAAATTGATGCCACAATATGGTCTGTCTTAGCAACAACACTCACAAGTGAAATTCATCTAGGACATAAACCGTGACATTTAAAAAGCCTGTTGGGTGAAATGACAAAAAGAAAAAAAAAAAAAAAAAGCTGTGCGTGGCTCTGGGGAATAAAGGCAATTGCCGTGCCACTTTATGGAATATTGTGTGTGAATCGGTGAAGATATTAAGTCTTCTGCTGCCTTTTTCCTGGCCTCAAGAGGCTAAGTTCTTCCCAGAGCTGTTCACTAGGGTGGGAAATCAGAACCACGTGTGTGTGCCACAGAGCCATGTCTGGTCTGGGTACGCGGGTGATCTGGATTTCGTGTTCTTTGCCTGAGAGACCCACTGGAGAGAATAATTGAGGGGGTTCAAAAGAAGAATGTTCTTCCTGCCAGAAGTGGTCTTTTAACCAGGCCTTTGCTTATTTGTTGGGGGAGATTACTCACAGGGTCACCTGGCAAAAATGACTGGAAGTTATGAAGGAAAGGGCCTCCTGCCAGCTATTTAAGAGAAAGAGGGAGAGAAATGGAGAAGAAATGGGAGAAAGAGCAGTGAGCTGGCTGCAGGGAAAGGGACATTTTGTGATTCAGAGGAGAAGCCAAGAACCAAGGCTGTAAAGGGAGGGAGAGGACCCTAGGCTCCTTAGAAGGCTCGGTGCTATATTCTGGTGGCATTCAAGCATAAATTACAAGCTGAGGCAAAGAACAAAGGCACAGGCACTTAGACATGCCTTGTGGAGCCCTTATAGTAGAGTTGGAGCTCTAGGAAGGGGTGAATGCAAAGCAGTGGAGTGAGCTGGGGCTTAGCACTGCTTCTGGAGGTGTGGGGCAGCTGGTCTTCCCCATCCCACTTCCAAAGAGGGGCAGAGAGAGACTGTGCTGCGAAAACAAGACCAGGAGGCTTAGCTGAGCCGCTCACTGGATGATAGTTGTTCACTGCACCCAAAGAGATGCTTTGAGGCTGATGAAAGTGAGGGTGTTTCTGAGATATCCCCATAAATCTCAGCCTGGGCAGTTGTCACACCAGCAGGGACCTTCTGGGGCCAAGGCGGGGCAGGGTCCCAGCGAATCTGGCCTTGAGCATGCCAGTGAGGCACGCTGTCCCAAGGCAGCAGCGATGCACCCACTGACATCCAAGGACATGAAAATATACAGAGCCAGCACAGTTCCCTGTGCAGCTTCCACCACTTCTTCGACAAAACATCTGCTCGCCCGGAATAAAATCCCTTCCCTCTCCTAAGCAGATACAGTTCCCCCTGAAATAGCAATAAGAGCTGCTGCATCTGCTCACACCATGGCCAGGCTTCAGCCCCAGGAGGATGAGGCCTGAGCTAAATCAGGCTGAGCTGCCTGCTTTATCTGACACTCTCCTGTGAATAACTTTTCTTCTTACACCTCTTTACACAAGCGCCAGACCTCAAGCAGGCAGGAAGGCTGTCCAAAATGCAGAAGAATTATGACAAAGGGCTCAAACATCACGGGGTTTTGGAAAGGTTATTCATTTAGTAAAAAAGTGAATGTGCAAATCAAACTCTCTGGCAGCGTTTGTGTGATGATAATCATGCTGATTAAGTGTTTGAGCCTCAGGATATGCTGGGAACGGCGCTAGGACCTAGGAAATAACCACGCCGTGCTTTTGGAAGACAGCTGCAGGCTCTTCCTGTTCTGCTCTGTAAGTGATCCATCTCCTCTCACAGATCTGTTCATTTTGGATGCAATTGCTCAAAATATGCATTACTTATGGTCATGCAGATAAATACAAAGGGGACCAGCAGTTGTGCCGTTAACCCTTCAGATGCCCGTTAGGGTTGGCCATGCAATGAGGAAGCAAAAGATTCAGAGCCTGGTTTTGCCTGCAACTGACTTGATAAAACCAAGTCACTTTAGCTCAGGGTATTAATTTCAGGAAACACACTTTTTCTCTCTCCTCTCTGAATTTGGCAATGGTCTCCATTAGCATTTGCTAATGGGAAAGGTGCTCATGGTGAAGGAAGGGAGAAGGATATCAAACCAGTGGCCTTGACTCCCTTCCAGCCTTAAATCTGATACACCATTTTAATCTAATCAGTGCTCTACAGGGGTTAGTGAGTATCTGCTGTTTAAGGCATGGAGATAAATTCCCAGGGAGTTATGATGGCACAGAAGCAGCAGGAAGGAAGAATCAGGACAGAGGAGATGCTATTTACCTGGGTCAGCTGCTTTGGGACTTCCTCCCCTTCCTCAAGCATCAATTTCACAACTAAACCACTGAAACGACAAAAGGAACAGCTGCTTTGCAGAGGCGCTACTGAAATGTGAAGTCTTGGAGCTCTTGAGCAGGAACAGAGTTGTGAAGAGTGACTTTGAACCATACAGGAACATACACACGCTGTGGGCCAGCTATTTGGCTGCAGTACATCGGTGCAGCCAGGCTAAACAAACCTCATTGAACTCCCTGGCTTGCCTGATGAGCCAGTTCTGCACCAGGCTCCGAAACCAGCCGGTGTCCCTCCAGGACAGGCTGCAGTAGCCAACTCACAGCTCTGGGCCTGCCCTAATTCGCGCTAATTGGCACTGACTGCCTTCGATGCTGGGGAATCAGACTTTGCAACTGGGAAATCAGAGCTTCCCTGTCATTGCTGCACCCAGCAGAAGTCCAGAACAGCAAAGGACTGAGACTGACATCTCCTAACACAGTTTTGTGTCTTTTCCGTACAAGCTAAAATGCTCTGCTGCACCTTTTAGGGGGTGATTTGGACCCAAATGGAAAAATCACTGATTTGAATGTTTTTATTATTTTTGTTATTACTATTATTCTTACTATTGTTATTCTGTCCCACTAGGGAGGTGCTGGGAAAGGAACAACTTCTGCAAGAAATCAGCATGAGCTTTGAAAAGGCAGTAACCTGTGCCCTCCCCTGGAGCTCCCACCATCTTAGCAGTGAGTTTGTACTTAAGAGTCAAATGCCAATTTAAAAGAAAAAGGAAAAGGAAAAAAAAGTTACCACAAGAACTGGAACAAGGGAAACACTGTCTGGTACTTCTTTCCAGCCAAATAACTCATTAATAACAAACTATTAGACAAAACTCAGTCCTGAGGGGTTGTTACACAAGTTTCGGATTCCTACCAGAATTTTTTCTTTTTGTGTCTCCAAACTTGAATTGTCTGAATGCAGCTGAAAAGAAGAATCATTTGGTGTAATCAGAAGTTTTTCCAGTATCATGGAAGTCCCTAGTTCTGGTGGGATGTGTGATCCTTGCAAGGGAGCTGACTGTTAAATATTATTTATTAATAAATTGTAAGAAGAGGAGTTTGAAACCTTTGAAATGTAGATTGTCAGCTCTGTAGTTAGATATGAACTGAAATTATAAATTCCAGAACTTACAATGATGTTTGCCTGCTTTTTTTCCTCTCTCCCTTTTTAAAAGGTAGATGACAAAGGAATCTGGCTCCAACCTCCAGTGAAAAAAGCAGCTCTATTATTTGCAGAAAAAGAATTTCAAAGGGCAAGTCAATAATAGCAGGATACACACAAAATAAAACCTTTGGAATCCTGTTATTATTATTATTGTTATTGTAGGTTCAGATGACTCAAATGTTATTATTTTCTTCTTGCATTACCAGCCAAGAAAACCAATGACAACCGCATAAAGCTCTGCAAATCTCAGCAGTTTTGATTCCCACTTACATTACTGGAGCAGCTGTTGCACTCGCATAGTTTAGCAGGTCAGCTCTGCGTGTGGACTGGCCACACTGCGCTTCGTCTTCTTGAAAACTCCAGCTTGATTTAAGAGCAGGATTCATGCACAGCCTCCCCTGCTGAACAAAACTAAGCATTAGGTGTGTTACCGTGTCAGAAGGGGCTCAGCTATGCGCTAGTATCATATGGCATATATAGCTCATAGCACCGGTTCATGTACAGGTAAGAGACTGGTTTTGGTGGTGGCTACTCTCAGTAAGGTACGCAAGGAAGAGATCTGTTCCACGGACACTCTTTTGCTCTTGCTCTCTCTAAGCTGTTGGTTTCCAACAGCGCACACACACACAAGAAAAAAAGCAAGGGGAAAGTCAGCTGAAACCACAGTCTTGCCCATCGATGAGTCAGGATCATTCACCCAACTTCCCACCACCATGATCATGGGGCAGCAACGTCAAAGCTTGAAAGGACCTCTGCCAAACATGAACAAACCTGTGCTGAGCGTGAGTGCCTTCTCTTACCTGGTGTGGTGTCTTGTGGGGAAGGAGCTGCACTGCTCCCTCACCCCATCGCACAGGATGAGCAACGCTGGTGACCACCAAGGACTAGTCACATGAGAGAACAGCTATCCTGGTTTGTATCAGGCTAAACAAAACAAGTGGCAGCATCCCAAAACTGCTGCAATGAGTTGAATAAAATTTTTTTAAAATGTGGTTTTCCATAAAATAGTAGGGACTGATCCTTTACCATCCCAGACACTGGAGTGTCCTTGCAGGAACACACAAAACCATTTGGTGCATTTTGGAGTGAGTGCAGGTGTGAATGCCTACACAAAGTGCAGATTTACTGCAATCCACTAGAGACCGACATATTTATAGAAGGAATTTATATTAACAATTCCAATATGATTTCATGTTTGCTTCACGCACAATTTGACTGAATACACTGGTACATTCCTCCATATGTTAAACATGCTTCGACTGGGACAGCTTGACTTAATTACAAACTGGCTTATGCTGAACCACGTAAAGATGGTCAGCTGTCCACGGAAAACACGGTGCACCCATTGGCTCTTTCTTCAGTGGTTCTGTTGCTCCGCGGAAAATTAATACACCTTTTACCTCTGTCCTTTTCCACTTTCTTCCATGTGTGTTTGGATTCCTTCATAGCCACTAGTAAATATGGGAACAGCTCAAAGTGTGTGAGATGTTATTGTTCTGGGGATTGAATGCTGACTCTTGGAACAAGAGGACAGCAAACTACACGAGTCCCAACCACTGGAGGTTGATTTAACTGAATTTAGCCCCTCCAATAAACCAGATTATTATAAGTTAAAAACCAAAAAGAATCACCATTTGCAGTGTGGAAGATGCTGACCACTCTGGGCAGATACCATCTGATTCAAGGACTTCTTAGCTGTGTCAGATTTACTCCTGAACAAGGGTTTGAGCCCATGTCTAGTAAAAATTTCAAAGCCAAACCTGTTTTCACCCAAGTTAATTTTCCCTTGACTTCAATAGAAGAGGGAAAAGAAAGCTAAAACCAAACCAGACAAAGCACAGGAGCCAGGATATTTGTCAGTGCTCCCTGTGTTCCCTCTGCATTTTCACCCTGTTGTTGCTTAGGCTTTACCAGTGACCATGGCTGTCCTCCTGGTGACCACGTCTGCCCTCCTGGTGCCAGAGGTCGGAGATGTCCTTTGAAGCTGTTCGTTCCCTTTCTGCAATCAGCAAAGAGGTCACCGTTGAGCAACACTTTCTACTTGAAGAACTAACAGAAAGCTCCATCAGACACCAAGGAGTGAACAGATTTTTATCAGGTCCAGAGCAGTGTCTCTGGAGGAGGAGAGAAGAAAGCACAGGGAGGTGTGAGCGTCGGGCGACCTCAACACCAGGATAATGCCGCTTGAATTCTGCAGGAAAGGGGGAGGCTGGGCAGCCCTTTCACCTGTGTAAGCGGTTAGTAGAGATTCATTTGGGCTACGACAACATCAAACATGCCAACAGTGGATCAGTACACAGTCTCCTCCTTACCTTCACTATATATATGCACACTGGGTAATATAGCAATGCAAAAGTACTGCAGTTGCTCAGATATCTTCCAAGGATTCATTTGGAAGAGGTATTCCATCAAATTCTCACATTATCCAGCTACAGAGAAAGGCCATTCGTGTATGCAGGCATTCTGGCAGGAGCTATTTGCTTTGGGGCCAGATGTAATTCAAAGTTATTCTGAATATTACACTGCAGCAGCCTGGCCAAGCCCAGTAACGCTGATTATTAGGGCTTTCCTGGCTTTCCAGATGGAGCTGATTTCATTTAGTTCTCTCTCTTGTAATTAATAACTTGTCCCTTTTGTTCATTGTTTGAATCTTTGTTTTATCTGTAGCATTTTGTAGAATAGTTTCCAGTTTGCTTAATCCATTGCTTGCCTCCTCGGTGCACGTAGCAGAACTCATTCAGCCTTACAGTTTAATGACGTACAGCTCAAATCTCTGCTGCACAATCTCACATCCACTTCACATCAAGCTGGCATTTCTGTCGGTTAGATTTTATGTGCTATAAACTCACAAATCATACCATTTCGTACTAGAGCAATGTCAATAATCTTTTATAAAAAAACCCCACCACCCTAACCACTAGCAAACATATGGGATCCGTACATTCTGTCCTTTAAACAAGTGCAGATTTAGCAAGAAGGGGGAGGGAAAAGGAAGAGAAGGAGACCCACATCCCGCCGTTGCCAACGCAAGGCATGTTCCTGCAGCATCGGTGTTTGGATGAGGCCCATGGCCACCCTACTTAGCTTTCAAATCAAGAAAAAAATAGTGGAACTCAGTTCCCCGCAGACAGTTTTTAGCAATACTAGACTCCTGCATACAGATTCTTTTAAAATAGCGTTCACATGAGACCAGCTCTTTGCATTGAGAGCGTGTTCATAAATGGGCTATCAGATGTTAATAAATGACGAGTATTTAGCCTGCAGGCATATTACGGACACGTGTAAAATGTGCTATAGGTGGCTAAACGCTAGCTGGTTACAAGCAGAGCTCCACACAACGGCACGGATTAACCAGCTTGCCTTTTCTGTGCTTTTAACTCCCAGCACGCAGCAGGGTTCAGTCCAGGACTGAGGCTCCTGAGCACTTCCACAATTTAAATAACAAATATTAACCTACTGGACCATATAAACAAGCGATGAGTTTGAAGCATATAGATGAAGTGGGCTTGCACAGAGTAGCTGTACGTTGGAGTCAGCCTGTACATCTGCATGTACGTGCTCAGCCCCGCGTATCCCAGTAAGGATGGGGAGGGATGTCTGCTGG
The DNA here is from genome assembly GCA_013400615.1 of Syrrhaptes paradoxus. NCBI lineage: Eukaryota > Metazoa > Chordata > Aves > Pterocliformes > Pteroclidae > Syrrhaptes > Syrrhaptes paradoxus. Next base: position 345,234 of record VZTO01001401.1, read on the forward strand.
TCTGCCCGGAGGGAGGCTGGACCCCTGAACGCTGGAAGCCAGACAGCCGAATATATCACAACCTGACCCCAGCATTAGAGGGACAGTCACCTCCCAAGTGTCGAGAAATCCAGGTGTGGGGATTTGTGAGCTTACACTGCTGTTCTCAGGGGAAGGTGGGCGGATGGTTGGTCTTTATTTTCTTTTGTCCTCCAACTACTTAGAGCAGCTGGGATTCCAGTTTGTGTGTATTTTAAAGCCTTTGTTTCTTTATCCTTCGTGCTGCACCGTGACATTGAATGTGCTTCCAGTGAATGAAAAGCCTTCCTTAAAGCTAGTCACAATTCAATGCCTGTCTGTCTTCGGGACCACGTTTGGGTTTTTTAACTGATTAATGGCCAGAAGGTCACAACAGACCAGCCATGCATATGGCTGAATATTAACTTTTAATAGAGTGCATTGAGCTCAGGAGCCGATTAGAGCCTTCATGAAGCAAGAACAACGCTAATCCTGGAAGGACTCCTAAAATCTTTCGTAAGCTGCATTTAATTAAAAGAAAATGAAATATGCAAGAGTTGATGCACGAGTTGTACATTCGTGCATCCCACTCAATGAATGAATCATTTCCCTGCCTTCCTCTCTGACACAGAAATACCTTGCAATCCACTAAAGATACTTAAATATTTTCACGGCTCCAGCAGACCACAAATCACCACAAGCCACCGAGGACACGGCCATGGCAGCCCCGAGCTGCTCTGGTGTAACCATAGTGCTTCTGCAACGAGTTGAGTAGGGGATGACATCCAGACCGCAGGCTGTCTGCAAGAGGACGTAATTGCTTGTATCACTGCTAAGGCAAACTTCACTCAAACTATTGCTAAATTCACAAAGTAGATTTTTTTTCCCTTAGCCTCCGTAACACATACGTGGGCCAAATCTCAACCAATGCAACTCTACCACCAGTACCACTTCATCACGGGAACAGCACCTGTCCTTCTCACACAGGCCCAGTTGTTACCGGTTGTCCCAGTCCTGTTACTGGTTAGAGTGCCACAAGAAGCCAACTGGAAAGACGAATTACAAGGTGAATGAGTGTGAATTGGACGGCATGGCAGCTGGATCCGGTGTCAGAGTGGGATGCAGTCTAGAACCAACCAGCCCCCTGCGCCGGCACAGCGTACGGACCCCCGCTCCTCCCAATGGCTCTGCAAAGGGCAGGATCCCATCGCAGACCCGCAAAGCAGAGCAGCCCTGAAGGCACCCGTGCTTTGTGCTGGGGACCTGCCAGCCTCACTTACGTCTCTTTGAAGGGCTGGGGACAGTGGTTAGATCAGCAGCTTTCCTGCTGGATTAACACAGAGCTTTACAGCTCTGCCGGCACCGTGCTCGTGCCTGTCAGGATCCATCAGACAGCCCAGTCTTACGAGCTAATGGAATAATGGAGTGAAAATAATAAAATTACCCCTTTCCAAAATAGCCAGAAACACTCTTAGCTAACACTCAACATGGGTTATGATTTTCCAGAAAGGAGGTTACCTGACTTTTGGGTGCTGAATGCCAGGGGCAGCGTCCAGGCTGCAGCAAAGGGGCTGTAGGTGGATGGGCAGAGCTGCTGCCATCCTGGCTGCTGAGCACTGAGCACGGTTCAGGGGCACTGGAGCAACTGGGATGGACTGGGAGTGCTGGAGGAGCAGAAGAATGGGAAGAGGGTTGTGCAGAAAGTGACAGCGCTGGGGCTGTTTTCTTCGCTGCTGCTCCCTCAGAATGTCATTGTCAGCTTATGAATCAGGGAGCAAAGAGAAGATTGCTCAGGTTTTGTGCCTTCAGGGAATTTTTTAAAATCTATTTTTTAATATGCACTGATCTAAGGTCAAAGTCACTCAGGCTGATTGATTTCTATCACCTTCACATCAGGACCGGCACGCCACACTCAGACAAACCCCACGAGTCGGTCAGATCCTGACACGATCCTCACACATGTCCTCACATGGCACGAGCAGCCCCTCGGACAGCCGTGCGCCTGTGCTCACAACGCACGTCTGCAGCAACATGACCCCCTCCAGGCATCAGGAGCCAGCTGGGTCCTTCACGTGGTAGCCCTGGATGGGGCAGAGTGAACACAGGTCAGACCACAGCCACACCAGGGATCATGGTCCCAGGTCTGCTTGTTACCACCAGTTGTGGCCCATCACACCCCTGTCCTCCTTATAAATCACCGCAGAATAAAAAAGCAAATTTACAGCAAGGAAATCAGGGTTAGAAAGGTTTCAAGTCCATTGCCTCTTTAACTTACCCAAGTGATGGAAAAAAATATACTTAGAGCCAAAAGCTGGTGTTTAATGATTTATTCTGCGGGTCAGTGAGTGGGAAGGAGGGCGATGCCCGCTCTCAGCAGGCCACGGCCGGTAGGATGAAAGCTCAGCTAGAAGTAGTTGATGACTCTCCTGATGGACTGGACGCTTGCACTGCGCGCCTGCCACTCGTTGAAGTTGCTGAACTCGCCCCGCTCCACCACGTACATACGGCCTCGGTAGCTGGGCTCCTCGTACAGCACCCACCTGAGCAGAAAGAGAGGGTTACGTGGGTCCCAGCAATGGGGTCACGCGAGGTGGCCTCATGCCCACACTGAGTGGTTGCATTTAGCCACTGCGGGGCTGCAAACAACCGGGACCTGATGGTCACTCTGCTGCCCTGGTCCCATCCTGCACACAGTTAACTGCTGGTGCTTCCCCCTCTTTCCAGCATCGCCTGGCAATTATCCACGGCTGGGCTGGACCTTGCCTTTAGAAGAAGTTGGTTTGGGTTACACCAGCAGTGAAGCCTGGGACCAGGGGATCTCTTCTTCACAGTGCTGTAGGAAGGGATCTCTCTGAGCTTCACCACGTACAAGAGAAACAATTTAATAGCATTTGGTAGTGATAAAGAAGGACATGAGTCCCCTCAGCTCTGGGATAAACCCATTTTGGACTGTAAGGAGGAATGTGTAACACTTGAAAGATGTTTTACCTCTTTGAGCTGAGCCATGAGCTATGATGGGAACCACATTTAATAATTTCTCTCTTTGCTAGTGATTCTCAGTGGCCTCTCTTTGATGCTTTCCAACAGAGAGCAGGTCTTGGCTCGGTTACCTTCACTTCTTCTCTTTGTCAAGATTTAACTACAACTTTCCCTTGGGACACAGTCAAATGGTTACCACACTCAACAGCCTTGGTGGCTTTGCCATGACTTCTTCACCCAGCTTGGTTACGTTTCTTTAGCCTGTTTTTCTCCATTTAAAGGTCTTCAAGTCAGGAGCAATTCTGATGGTCAGGAGGAGCAAATTTTGCTGCTCTTCTCCCTTCATCCCTTCAGTACACACTGTGCCATGATCTTAATGTGGCCACAAGTGTCACCTCTTTCCTCTATTTAAAGCTCCCATGCCTTCTAACCGAGTTTGTCATTGCTCTGATAGTTTTACAGTCAGTTTTACACCCCATCATTGCTGAACTGCTCATCTCTGCCTCATTCTTCTCTTCACAACTTTTTAAAGGATTTTTTTAAGGACCTCTGCTGCTTGTCCCATCTATTGACCCAGCCATGGCAACAGAGAACAAATGCAATCTTCTAAACCATTTGGTTTCTGTGGTCTGTCTCTTGCCAGGAATTCTGCTGTGACATCTGGGTCAGGACCTACTGTATGTGGGACTTCCAGCGAGAAACTCCATCAAAAGTACTGGATGGGTCAAAGACTGCTGGGCCTCTGGGGTCAGACAACAGCTGGTGAATTTGGATCAGCCTGACACAGAGCAAAAAAAGCTGGAAGCCTAGATAAAATGTTGTTTATAAAACCACCCACCCATGGGCATTATTTAAACAAAAAGAAAAAGGTTAGGATATTAAGTTTGGCCACTGTTTGGATTCCTTGACATACTTGGATTTATTTTATGTTTCCGAGAGGACACCAGGTGAGCCTGTGATGGGTTCCTTCTCCCATCTGCCTGTGCACTGGTACAACCAGCCCATTGCACACACGCCTGCCCAGTGCCCTCTCCACCGCGCTGCCCACGCTTCCCCAGCCCTCGTCTCCAGCACCGCTGCAGAGCGCACAGCCAAGACGTTTGGATCCCAAGCGTTTCCTGCAAACAAACAAGTGCATTCTTTGGCACTTTTTGCAGCCTGTGTATATCCGGCCTGGAATTACATCATCCCCAGACTTCTCCTTTGAAGCTCACTCTGCAGCCTCTGAAGGCTGCCCACGGCTCACATGACGGCAGGTTGCCCTGAAGCCACGTCCCCCTACCTCATACCCTGATACGCGCTGTCAGCGTGCTCAGCTCTTCAGCTAAATTAAGAACAATTTCTAAAATTATCCTCCTCCTCTAGATACAACCCAGCCTTTTTCATGCGACACGCATGATTTTCTTCCTTTTCTACCCCATTCCTCCATCTTACATTCACCTCTCCATGTTTTGGGACCTCTTTCTCCATCAGCTCACCATCCCTCCCTCAAGCACTCCTGATAAGAGCTCACAACCCTTTTCTCTGCACCTTCCAATCGCTCCCTCCTGCTGAGACCATCTAACATTACTGAAAACACCGCGGGGTTGTAGGACAGGGATGTCCACGGGGCGCTGCTGGCCCACCACGACATGGTGGTGCTTCCAGCTCTGCTCTAGAGCATCTTCCAACAACGGGTAGAACCTGGGGAGCAGAGCAGGGGGTAGAGCAGCCCCTCACAGTCACTTCTTCCCAAGACCTCTGTGTTCCTCCCCAGACACATGGCTGACATGTCTGCACAGCAGGATGGAGGGAAAGGGACAGGGCTTGGCGTAGCCTGAAGCAGGCTGTGTGACCTGGTGTGGTGACAGGAACCCACCAGCTTTTCCCTCTGCTTAGAGGAAGGCTGCAAAAAAAAGAGGAATAAAAGGAATAACAGAAAGATGGGATATAGCCTACTGGCAGTGCAAGGTGATGAGTGAAGACATGTATGGCGGTTCCTTTACTGCCTAAAATTTACATTCTCCGAGATCATCAGCGAGAGAGGAAATCAAGTCAGTCAGGGGCCCAGAAAAACAAAAATAACAACAAACAAAAAAACCACCCGACAATCCTGTCCTCAAGCCCAGCATGGGAGAGCTGATCGAAGCACACAGCACACAGCCCTCAAACATCTGGGTGCTGTGTTTCATTAGCACATAAACCCAGAGGACGCGGGAATCAAACTCGCATGGAACCCTGCAAGCCAAAACCGGCGGCTCCTGCTGAGGAACCAGCGGGGGAGCGCTGCAGCCTCAGCCTGAACCAGGCAGGATGCTTTCAGCAGGGCTCGAGGTTCCTCATTCTCCACGTAGGACTCGAGCAGTGCCACGAGCAGCTCTTGCTTCTGGTGAGAAACACAGAACGTGCACCGGGCGGCCACGGCTGGGTACCTGATCTGGCTGGCACTGCACTGCCTGACTGCAGAACATCTACCGAGCACTCACAAACGCTCCAGTGGTTGCTCTGGTTCCTTCAAGTTACATCACTGTAGCTCAGAAAAGCCCTTTTTTTGGGATATTCTCTCCTGACTGTAAAACACATTCCTTTCTTTTAAAGGTTGTGATTTCTAAGCAATCCTCTGTGGAGCGGCTGAGGCACAGAGGAGGACAAGACGCACACGTCTGCGTCTAAAGCCAGATGACACCATCTGTGATACCGGAGCTGGCTCTGCCTGTGGGACTGGCAAAGCCGCTCGCCACGCAAACCACAACAGCTTCCCAGGAGGCGGTAACATCTCAAAACTGCTCTGAAATAGCAATTTCATTTCAGCATGGCTTTAACAGCTTTAGCATCAGCCTCTCTGGCTGTGTGGGGGAGCACTCGCCAGCCCTGGAAGGACAGCGGGGAAGGTGCCTCAGCCCCACCAAGAAACGAGATGTTTCTCACCATTGCCATGTTTCCAGCTGATCCATCATCACCAGACCCGCTTTCATCCCGGGGAACTGCTGGGGAGAGCCTGTGGCTGGAACTCTCCTCGTCTCTGGTGACCCCCATCTCCTCTGCTCCCCAGACTTTGAGGGTGGGTCCTGGGGGCACCATCCTGCCTTTTAATGGTCTTTACAGACTCTTCACCACGCTTTCAATGAATGTCTTCCCAGGATCCGGATATAACTCCACAAAACTCAGTGAATTTCCTCGCTATGCTCCTCTCAGTATTTAATTTTTTTTCTATTTTTCTTTATGGCTACTCGAAGCCTTTGAGAAGTCATCTAGTGTTAACATACACAGCCCAGGCTCCCACGTGAGGGAAAAGCAAGTTTTGTGCCTCTTACAGGTTTTTCAGGGGAGGGGAAAAAAATCAATCTGAAAAATTTAAGTGCTTGAAAGTTTCTGGGCAGCTTCCCAATTTCTCAAGCTCCAGGCTTTGCTACGGGGACACGCGCGGTAAATAATCGTCCCTAAAGGTCTTGCCAGAGTATTTGCAGGTTCTCTCTTGGCTTTATAGCATTGGTACTCAAATGCCTTTTGCTTTTTGCCTTTTCTTATTCTGGGAAAAAATGGCTGTGGACAGAAAGGGTCCAACATCCCATGCTGGGCACAGGTGAGATGCAGAATATCCAGCTCAGGACAGGTGGAGAAGAGCATTTCTGGGCTCCCTCCTCTGCAGGGGCTCCCGTCTGCCCCGTGCCTCGCTCTACCCACCATCTGCCTGGCTCCAGGAGGATTTTATGGCATTCCCCCACTCTCAGCACACTTGCAGTGGAAATGAAATTGTCAGATAGACATCAACCCATTTCACAACAAGAAAAAAAAATATAAAAAGGACCAATGCCATCGAGAAAACACAAATTGCCACCCAACAGCAAGAAAAAAGCAAATCTGTCACCCTGCCCAGGCTTTTGGGAGCATGTGCAGGGACAGGTGGATGGGGCTAAGCATCAATAACGCATCTGCAAAGGGGGTTCACGAGGCACCGAGGGTGACCAAAGACCCCCAGGGAGGTGGCTGTGCAGCACTACCACAGTTGCCCTTGTCTTTCAGAGGCAGGATTTAAGTTTGAGACGCTGTTGCCTCATTTTTGCTGTGCAAGGAGGAGGTTTCTGGTGTTGCAGCCAAGCCTTGGTGAAGCCACTTGCAAAGCAAAAGCCCTGACCTGCATCACCTGGAGCCATCCAGCCACCCTCCCTGAAAGCCTCTGCGGGGATTTTATAGAGGTGTTTGGAAACATGCACAGGGAGGAAGGCGGAAGGAAGGTGGAAGGAAGGCGGAAGGAAGGCGGAAGGAAGGCGGAAGGAAGGCGGAAGGAAGGCGGAAGGAAGGCGGAAGGAAGGCGGAAGGAAGGCGGAAGGAAGGCGGGGAAAAAAGCCATTTTTAGGCTTCTTGTTTCATGCACCTTAAAAAGGTGGCTCAGAGCTCTTGTACCCTGTGCTCAGCTGCCACCCTCCAAAAATCCTGCTCCTGTGAAGCAGCTCGCAGCGGGCAGGGGCTAAAATTTGTCTTTAAACCAGAGGCTTAACTCACAATTTGAGGCTTTCTCCAAGTTCCCCTGGTATTGACAGGCTTTCCCACAATGGGGGGAGTCTCCGCAGCTGCCTTGCTCCCCGACACACGGGGCAGGGAGCGTGGCAGTGGCTGCTCGCCGGGACACGTGGGGTTACTTACGCGCCGTCACCGTACACTTTGAGGGCGTTGATGCAGGTCTTGTCCCATCCTTGTCCCTGCAGAAAGGAGCAATCTTCCGTCAGCTCCAGGCTGGGACCGCTAAAATGGCTCCCCTCAAATATTTCGATCCTGTAAGTCTCACCGTGCTGGGGACAAAGGGAATTGAATCAACCAAAAGAAAAAAAAAAAAAGCAGCAGCAAATTATTTCTTTGGCTTTTCTAAGGCAAAGGGGAAGGCAGAAAGGTGCTTCAGAAGGGAAATGTGAAAAGCAGCCCAATACCACCAGTGCACAGAGCACACACAAACTCGTGCCACCTCCCAGCACCTTCTTACAGCTGCCGTGCCCATGAAAACACATCCCTCAGGGGCTGCTTTGCACATGTAGCCCCTCGCCCATCTGCTGATCCCCCTCCAACAGCCCTCCAACCCTCCGTCCCCAATGCAGCAGCAGCTGCAGCCCTGCTCTCTGTGCACTCACACAGCAAAAAGGGATAAACATCCTGAACGTACAACGTTAGACTGTTTCCCTACACTAATCGGTATCGCCTCCAGTTCCACGCATAGCTGGGGGTCCTGATGGGAGCTGTTGTACCTTTCTTTAAGGAAAAAATTAAGAGACAAGAAAAAGAAACCTTCCCAGCATCATCATTGCTGTGTGAGCCCCTCAGGGTGACACGACATGAAGTCCTCTGGGGAGATTTCTGCAGCCTAGCTATGTGGGACAGAGCGAGCCGGAGGAATATTTTTGAGCTAAATTCAGAGAATACCTAAATGCATATTTCAAATAAACGCCGTCAGTGCACAAGCGAGCCGGGCTGCGATGCCAAACCCCACAGCAGGCGGCCGCCAGCAGCAGCCCAGTGGATACCGTGCCTGAGCAAACATTCCTCCGGGACCCTGCGCTGCAGAAATCCCTTGAAGCACTTGCTGACATCTCCCAGGGAAAATCGGAGGGAAGGACAGGTGTGTCCTCGTGCCGGCTGGGCTCCAGGACCCGAGGCACAGCATCCCTCTGGGCACGGACCGCGGAGGAGGTGTTTTGGGAAGGATGTTACAGACCCGAAACAAACTCATTGCCCTGCCAGTGAGAAACCCCACCAGCCCCAAACGGGTTCGTCATTGTCCCGGGGGTGATGAGCGGTAGGAAAGTTGATTGGAAATCGCTATCCCAGATTCATTTTTCTTTACTACTTTTTAATCTTCCCATTAAACCTTCTTCTGGGCGGTGCTTTTAAAAGCTTCATAAGGGGCTATCTAGCATGGGGGAAAAAAATGTTTTAGTTTAGGATTACTGGGGGGGGAGTTTGCAACAGCAGAGAATTCGGCTAAAATTCACTAGGAGGGGCCCAGCTGCCCCTTGGGTCTAGTTTGCCTCTCCAAGGGCAACGTCCCTCCTTCCTAATTCCCCTATTAAGTATTTCATAGCGACTCAAGTTAAAAAGGAAATGTGACACCCCCAGGACCTTGACACTTAATCTGAAAAAACACAGGAAAAACCTCATCCCGGCACAGCCACGGTGTGCAGTGCTGTGGGACGAAGGCGACGCATCTTCCCCTGACCAGGCGCACGGGAACCCACGGCTCAGCTTCGTGGCCCGTGCACAGGGTGGCAAACCTTCCCTGGGAGACTAGTTCCTTCTCAATGGGATGTATTCTTTCTAAAGAGCGTAGATTTTTATTATGCTTATTCACAGAGCTCCCATTAGCAGGAAAAACAAAGCCCGACAGCAGCTCCATCCCACTCACCATCCCAACGGGCCGGCAGGAGCCCAGGTGGTCGCTGCGGCCGTTCCAGCGATAGAAATCGGGGTACTCGCCGTGCTCCAGGACGTACTGCTGCCCTCGGAAATCAGGGTGATCGAAGCAGACCCAAGCCCCGCTCTGGACGCAGATGGAGTTGACCCGGTTGAGGAAACCTTGGTCCTGGAAGTTGCTGCAGCTGCCGCAGAGCTCCAGCTTCCTGCCCGTGAAGGATTTGCCTTCGTAGAAAGTAATCTGGGGGGGAGAGGGAGGGAGAATGGGCTGGTGGTGAGGAGCAGGGCATGACTGGACCCCCATTTTGAGCAGATGGGAATTTCTTGCAGATGTATCATTTTAGGGTGGTTTAGGATTTATTTTTTTTTTTAGCTGCCTCCCAGTGAGAAAAGCATGGCATCACTGGCATTTTTTTCCCCCTAAGAACTGTATTTGTTTTTCTGGGAACATAGTGCATCCCGCATTTATGACGCTTCTCACCGCCTCGTGCTCGCTCGCACATTTTTCCAGCAGGAATGTTTAAACAGGAAACTCAGCTCCTTCTACGGCACCCTCCCCGACCCTGCCACCAAAGCTACTCTTGGTATCACCGCTCACGTCGCATCCTCTGGGATATTACCTTAACCTCCTTCTTCAACCCGGAGGATGCTCGGGCTCTCCAGCCCCAGGCTGAAAGGGAAGCGGTTGGGTCGTTACTTACTTTTCCCGAGTATTGAGACATTTTCTGCTGGCTGCTAGCCAAGACCAAAAGCAGGAGCCAAACCGAAACCGCAGTGGACAGGAACGTTGGACACCCCGCTATATAGCAGCTGGAGCGGGGTGGGAGGAGACGGGGCTGGTGTCGCGAGGGGTTTTTAACAAAGCAGCGGGAAGGGGGGCTTTACACTTTCCTGCTTCGTAGGCAGAACCACGGGTAACGGGGCCTGCTGAGTCTGGGGTTTTGATTTTGGGCAGATGATCTGACAAAAGATTTGCTTGGCAGGGCTTTGGTCGATTAGCGGTGCACATTTACCACTCCTTTTTGAAGGGTGCCTTTTTTTTTTCTCCCATTTTTCCTTCTTATTTCTTCCCCCTTCCCCTATTTTTCCTTTCTTCTTTTCTCTCCTTTTTTCTCATGTTGTCTTTTTTTTCTTAAACAGAGAACAAGTAAATAAGGAAACAGCAGCATCTCTTAGCACAGCGCACAGTTTTTCTGTTTTGGGTTTTCTTCCCTTTACTATAAGGCTGCTGCTCTTTCCCAGCTTCTTCTCACCTATTGCAGCGTGTCAGCCAAAAGCAAGCGTCCTTGGAAGACTTCTCACCAATAATACTTTGCACTCCATCCATCAAAGCAATTATTTCCCCTCCAATCTTCGAACCTCTTTAAATGGCATCTCCGAAATCCAAGGACCTAATTCCCTCTGAAGTGCAAAAGTTGGGCTCGCAAACCCACCAACGTTATTCACGAGCGTTGTTTTTATGAATGTTTTGCTCCTTCAGCACTGAAGCACTAGACACAGGTATAAGTCAGGCTTAGAAGGATTTTTAAGCCATATCACTGACCATAAAACAGTATTTCCCCTATAGCTGCAGTTATGGCTTCAGTCTGGCATTGCAAATACCAGTGCAAGGAAAAGCTGCTTCGCGTTCCCCTCTTCTGTGTTGTAAGAGCATCCAGAGACTTTGACCGTCTTATTCTCAGGACAAACAGCAAGGGAAAGCCCCAGCCCGTAAACCCTGTCAGGTTATAGTAATGAGTCAGGTGAGGAAAAGGTGAAGGCAAATGCATGGGGGTGGCCCATGGACCAGGTCACCATGCTGAAAGGACTTTTGTCTTTTATGCTATTTAATAGCTCTGGAAGAGACTTCACACCCAGGTCCTGCTCATCAAATCCTCCTCTTCATCACCCACGGGGCCCCCATCGCCTCCTCCCTGCTGCCACCACTCCGCTCCCCAGACTGTCAGGCACACGCTTCGAATCCAAACCCTAAAAACTAATTTCTTGGCTGGTCGCTCCTGTCCGCACACGTGCCAGCCGCCTCACTTGGCAACCCCGCGCTGGTGCCTTTGTTCACTGCTTCGTTTCAAGATTAAAGACCATTTGGGAAGAAAGGATGTCATTACTAAGGCTTAAACATACACCGCCCTTTCAATTAAGATGTAAAAGTTAATAAGCGCGTGTGCGCGCACACGTAGGCTGAGCTGGAAGACGTCGCGGTGACGGGGATGCGCTGGAGGAGGAAGGAGGGACGTTGCGTTTGGAGAAGAAACACATCCTTCAGCTGACGCACGTAAACCTGCCCCAGCACCGCAGAAACACTGTTTACATTCATGTGTTCTGATGGGAGGCAGGAAACAGTGAAGAAAAGCCTCATCTAAATAAAAACAAAACAAAATCAAACCTACCCAAATCCTCCCTGAAATGCTGGTGTTATTTTCTAGGTGCTAAATTAGTCACCAGATGGTGGGAGAAACAGTAACAGCGCATGGGAAGTCCCCCTTGGAAGAGCAGCAGCCAATGCAGGGGACATTAGCAGTGTCCCTAAAACCAGCCCTTCCCTGGGGCCAGGCACTTGGTGCCCTGGAAGGGAAGGAGGAGACCTGTCCCTCACCTGAGTCATGGCTGGGGCACCAGGGTGAGGAGGTGGCACCTTTGTTGGCATTGGGACCCAACTCTCCCATCCATTGGGGTCGTAACGGCCCACACGCTCTTTGCGTTGGCCACGAGCTGTTTGGTGCCTGGAGAGGAAGACCCATTGAATCCGTGACAAACTGGCCCTAAGGTACCCAGTAAAGCAAATATTATCACAGGAGGAGATTTTTATGGAACCACAAAAACGTGGTTTCCTCCAGCTCTGTCTCACGACGGGATTTTCCTCTTTCTCTTGAGGTGCAAGCTTTAAATGTGCAGGAACTTGATGTATTGGAGACTTGTGCCTGGCTGTTAGATTTGTGAGAAGTTGTCCAACAGATTCAAAAGCTATTTTAGGAGAGATGGAAAGAGGGTGTGACAATTTCATTCTCATTTATTTGAGAAACCACATTAAAGATATGAAAAAACAAAGGACCCATCTCTAGGAAAAAAACGATGGGAAAAAGAGAATATTGAAGGATGGCAAATCATAATTGCTGAACACATCCCCTTCGTTCCTTGCAAAGGAGGGAGAGGATGCCAATGGAAGAGGGACAAGAGCAGCCTAAGGAGCTGGTGGCCTTTCAGGGAGGAGATGCTGGGGGAGCCCTCGCCTCCTGCTTGTGCCCGGGTGCAGGATTGCCTCCGACCACGGTGCCTCACACTAACCGGACCATGGGCAGCCTTCCTCCGCTACAGTGAGAAAACTGAACACCTCGACCACACGAGATAGCTGAGACTGGATTGAAATCTCAAGTCCACTGTAACCCTGTAGTTAACGTCCACAACAAAACCGGGGTGGGAAGGACTCAATGCCAATGGACACCATCGGTACCAACGCTGGTCACAGAGATACAGACCCAGCTGTGCTAGAAACCAGAACTCAACCATCCAGGACAAAACCACCCTCCCCGGAGGACAGAAACACCCTGCCTGGATCAACATGGTGGCTCCTGGCCATCACCCCGCTCTCCTCCCTGCGTCCCACCTACACACAGGATCCGGGCACAGCTCTTGGCATTTCAGAAGGTGATTGACATTGCAAGCCACGGGGTTGCAGACAAGCCCAGGCTGGGTAATCTTCAAAACACAGTTGTGAGATGCCACCACCTCTTTCCATGGGGTGTTACATGGGACTTAGGGGGGTGATTTCTCCGCTCAGCTCAGCAGACACCGGCCACGGCACGTGTCCAGCCCAGCGATACGCCTCGCAGCGATCTGCACTGTTAGGTGGTGCTGGCAGAAGGGTGCTGCCGAACGACCTGAGTTAAGGTAGGAAGACACCAAACTCGCTCCTTCTCTGCCCCAGAGATTTCACGAGAGCAGGGCGTGACTCCTGGAGGTGAGTCTCGGGGAGGGACCTTGCTAATGCTACCAGGAACGTTTCTTAGGAGAGGCTGAGCAGGATTAACATTCTGCCCAGAGGTACCTACCACGGCCAGTACAACCCCACACAAATAATAATTAAGCGAGCAACAGCCAGGGAGTTGCAGCGCATCCTCTCAAAGGGCCACGTGTGAGCTTCTGGAGGAGCTTTGAGTATTTGCAAAGCAGCATAAGATCCAGGACAGAAAACATCTGTATCTGAGGGCCTTCAACACACCATCTTGCTTTTGAAAGCTCACAGATCTCTTCACATACCTCAGTATGAGACAATTCCAGCTCATGAGATATGGAACAACCATGGGTCTGGCTCCTCCCCATGGAAATGTTTTTGGCTCATTGCTGAAAAGGAGGAACACATCTTGTGGGCAACTTCAGAGCACCAACAGACCTCAGAGTAAGAAGCCATCCTTATAACCCAACAGAGAGTTTCTATGTTAAATCCACGTTGCTCGATTAAGACCCAGCCCACCTCACACCAGTTGCCAAAGTGCCAGTATCTGCTGGTGACAAATCTGTTCCCTGTGCCCGGGTGCCCCACATGCTGCCGCCCAGAGCTGCTGGGGAGGCTGGTTACACCAACTGCAGAACATCTCTGCAAACCATTCAAGCAGAGAAAGGATCTTCCAACCCATGCCTCCGCTGGCAGAATACATCCATCGCCCGTTACTGGAAATGGGAATCAGCTGCCAGGCGATGGTTCGGGGTTTAACACATTGTCTTCACCATGGATGCACCGAGACAGAGTCTCTGCGACATCTCTACCAAAGGTGGCCATCCATGCCCTGACCCACCACCCACCCCATGCCACACAACACCTCACATTGTCCCACGTGGAGCAGAGATTCTGAAAAACCTTGTGCCTGAGCAAAATGTCACAGAATGACAGCTCAGGTCTGGCCAGGTTCCCACTAGGAAAAGTAGCTCCTCACCTTGGAGCTGGGAGCTGCTGGTCAGGTTTATTTATTAGCAGCATTACAGAGATGGATATTGGAAAAAAATCTGCAAAAGTTTTCAGTCATGTTCTGTCTAGGGATCAGCATTAGTGGAGATCCATTGCACACCTCAGTAAGCATCTGAGATGGGATTTGGATTTCATTTCGCAAAACATCAGGATGCCTGGGTCCGTGGGTGAAATCCTTTCAGTTTTTAGCTTATTTCCAAAGAGGAAAGGTTCCAGCAGGGAAACAAGACACTTCAAAGAAAAAGCTGGATGGACACCCATCACCCAGACCCAGCTGAGCCACGCTTCTGCTGTGCCCATAACAAGTTGAAGGCAACTGTGCAAAGGATCTCACTCCTCCTCCCCTGCTGTCAAAGGAGAGTCATTTTGACCTTATTAGATGGGGTTGTGAAGATTAGTCAGTATTAGCAAAATACTCTGCAGATGAGTGATACTGATTACATAAGGACTAATTAGAACTTGTTGAGTTCTCCTCTGCAGCACAGCGGCACTAATTAGCAGGCTCAGCCCAGCTGCATCGTCACCACCTGCACCGCAGCCAGCAACATCTGCACGGAGCAGCAGCACACATTGTTTAGCAACAAAGGTGTTAAGATCGCACATTTCAAGGTGAGAATGCAGAAATCCAGACCACGCCACAGGCTACCCTCCTCATTTCGGGCTGCTGCCCATCTTGCACTTCAAAAGAAACTGCTGCAAGCTGGGCTGGACCCAGGGGATGTTTCATACTCACCCGTGCCAGGAACAAAGGTAGCTGCAAAAGTTGTCCTTGGTCACTTTCAGCATTCAAGTTTGGACATAGAAACTTCTCTGTTCAAAGAAACTAGAAAATGCCTGAAGTCTTCACCCTTGCCTCCGATGCTGCAAGAGCTTGCTCAGCAGAGTCCAGTTTCACCCTGTGCTCCTCTGCCCTGGGTTGAGGAACGACACGAGGCTGTCTGGTCCGGCTACTACGATACAGGTATTGCAGACACAAGGGAGCACTACAAACACCTCACCGGCTTTTTTTCTTCTCCAGTGTGCATTCACCGACCCTTTACGGAAGCCGGGAAGCAGCGTTAAGCAGAGGACTCCATAGGCCTGGAGCAGATGGCCTCCAGGCCCTCCCCGCTGGGGAGCCATCAGGCAGGGAGAAACTTTGCTACGTAGAAACAACAGGAAAAAGAAAGCTGGCATGTCCACTTTCTGCCTGCCACCCATCCTCTGCTTGCTGAGCTGCCCCCGCCCCTCCACACCTCCCGGCACGGCAGGCTGGGGGACAGGCAGCTGTCTCTTCGGCTCCGGATACCCAAAGATTTCTCAGTGTTCATGCAAGAAAACAAGGAGTTGGACAGGACACAAGCAAGGCAGGAGTCATTTCCAGAACAGCACATTTTAAATCCGCAGAAGTCAATAGGAGTTTAACTTGACTTACGGCAGTTAAACGTTGCTCATTTCCTCAACAGGAAAAGGATCTTTGCACTTCCACCTCTGCCAATGACCATCCCTTAAGAATAAGGCCGGGCCCCAGTAAGTGCACATCAAATTTTTTCTAGCCTGGGCCAGAAAACTCATTTCCTTCGTGACTTACCTTTTAATCCGTGCACCATGTATCACAATCCTCCAGAAGCCTCCGAAGGATCAGGGCAGCTGCCAGACAAGGCTGTACAAACTCATCAATTCCAGGCAAGCAGCACTTTGCTAGACAGCGATTTCTTGCTTCTGTACATCACCCAGGGCTGCCAAGACTGCCCTGTACCCCATTTTAGGGCCCTCACGGTGAAAAACCAAACCTGTGCCAGTCAGTACAGGGAAGCACGAGGCTGCCCCAGCCTCCGTTAAAACTCCAAAGCCCCAACCCAAGAAGCCAGCTGGAATCTCTGCCCAGCAAAGGAGTAGTTCACTGATCACACTTGACTACACATCTCATTAAAATCTGCAGGACTGCTGCACATGGCTGGTCTTTAGATCCTATTAGCAGGGAAAGGCTTGGAAAAGTGGAATGATTTACATTTCCTACTGGCTGAGCCAGCAATAGGGGAAAGGAAACAACATATGTTGATGAACTCAATTCTTCAGCGATTACAGAAAACGCAAGAGCAGTACATGCTTCTCAGGGCTGAGTACATGAAGTACTTGGAAGTTCCTACAGCAAATCATCCAGAGAACCTGCACTGGCCTTTCAGCGCTCCTGGAAAGCCTCAGCCCTGGAAGGCAGGGCCTCGATTACCCCGGGACTATCAGGTTGCACATCTCCCCATCCATCCCCTTTAAAGCCTTAGCACCTGGCACACCGCGAGCACCAACGCAGCAGCAGCTGTGTCAGGCTTTAGACTGGTCGCCAGTACACATGCAGGTATATTTTACAAAAAATATTGAGTACATGCGGTCCTTAAGGTTTCTGTTATTCCATCACTTCTACCTCTTGATGCCGACCACATGAAACTGTGTCCGTGATGCAATACCACAGACTCTGGTCATGCAACAAGTCATCATCGTATCATCATCAGGCAATGAAGGATGAACCGCACAGACGCACCCTGTTCCGCTCCTCCACAGCATCATTTTCTGAACCCTCAGCAACTTCACTATAAGCCAAACCACCCTCTTTCCAGTGTTGCATGCTGAATTTCTGTCTTTTATCACAGACCGAAATGCAAAAGCTAATTCTGGTTGCAAACTGTAAGTTTCCCTTCCATTTTACTCCTGCTGGAAACTAAGTCTTCAAACGGACACGAGAATGCAGGAGAAACACTTCAGTGAATTCACTGCTCCCCAAACCAGCCTCATTTTTCTTGTTGTTTTGGGTTTTGTTCTGAAACAAAAAGTAGGTCAACTGAACATTTAAAAAAAAATATGTAGCTGAAGTAGCTTGTTTCCAGATTTAAGAGATTACAGCTTGTTAAGCCCCCAGTCCAAAAGCCAAACCAGAACTTGCTGCTGGTTAGGGGAAGCTGTCCAGAGCTGTGCTGGGACCCCGACATTGTGAACAGCCAGGTGCCAGGAGACCACTTGCTTCTACCAGGGCTATCCAGATGCAAGAGTGCAGAAAAGCATGATAAAAACCCGCATCAATTTGTTCAGGATGTGCAATTTATTTTAAATGACATTTTTTCTTAGCAAGTCTACGCTGGTGACCTAGATAAATCCCCTCCATCCTGCAAGCGTTCCTAGTTACAAGTCCACATGAGCAGCCTGTAGCACAGGTGTAAGCTGGCCCCGCTCTCAGGAGAGCTCTGCATGTCCTTTACTCCACGACGCTTGACAGTGATAGAGGAAAAAACCCAGTGCAGGTTGTCTGACAGAAAGCCCAAGCCTTCCCTTCCAAACCAAAAGTGTCGCTTCTGCCTTCTTCCCATGAGCTGGCACAAGGTACAGCGGAACTATTCAGCCAGCCTCGAGTTTTACTAGCAAGAACGGTTCGGATCGCTCACAACCAACTTCCCAAGCAATCACTGGCTCCAAGGGCCTCACGCCTCCTCATAAGGTCAGCAGCTGAACACTCTTCACAAAAAACACATTGATATCGAGTAATCAACAAAAGATTATAAACAGAACATTTAAGGTTTGCAGCTATTTTATTTACAAGTATACATTTAACACAAAGAAACACTGATATCCAAGCCTAGTTAATAGTAGTGTAACAATATGCATCATTTTGATGATTATTCTAACCAACAAACTACACTGAAAAATTAATGCCAGTAAAATTCTTGGTCATAATATTAAGAAATACAATATATAAATTGAAAATATGATTGCTTAAAATTTGAAAATGGAAGTGAAGCCATTTGCACAGGAGTCAGAGTTTAACATAATCTGAAGGGAAAGGCTCCAAACCAACTGTTTATCTTTCAGGTTAACAGAAGAAAAAAAAAATAAAAAAAAGAAGCATAGTTTATCCTTAAAGATAACGGGCAGTTTTGCTTCTTCAGGTAGAATGTATTCCCAGTGTTTTCAGGTTTTGCAGCGGAATTACATTACTGAGCATGAAGACTTCCCTTGTGAAGCTGCCCCATCGATTTTTTCTGCCTCCAAAATTATCCTCTTAAAAACATCAACGGCAGTCTGCAAAGAGAGAGCACAACATTAGCACGCAAAGAAAAACTGCCCACTTACTGAAAAAAACAATTAAAAACACGTTAGCAGTTTTACTGGCAACACCAGCACACAAATGCACATCCAACGCTTATTCCAGAATCAAAGCGGGAAACTGCAGTAATCTCAGTTCTGAACACAACCTTTTGGAAGAAAAGCGTAAACCCCTGCTCCACAGCACTCCTCAGCTACTGTCTCTAAACTTGCTCTCCTAGCAGTGGTAAACTGAGCCATACTCTCAACAGACCTAATAACCGTAATTCGGCTTTATTTAAACAGCAAGCTTGCCCTGACTGACAGCACTGAAGATTTTGATGCTGTGCTGCTCCAGAGAATAAACCAATTCATTTCCTCTAAGTAATCTTTAAGATCCCAAGTAATTCCAGAAGGCAGGAGATTTTACAACTCTAAACACCGACTTTACACAGCCCAGTATAAGGGTTACTTTAATACTGTATATTTAGCCATTTTATCTATAGGTAAGACCAGCATTAAGATACAAGAACACGAGGGGAAAACATGAGCCAAACCAGTACTAATATTAAGTAATATCCTTTGACAAAGTCCTTTCGAGAGAAGGGGGTTATACAGCCTCCATTAAAATATGCAGAAACTACAACATGCAGCATCTGAGATTGCCTAGAATTAATTTAAGAATTTAAAAAAAAAAAAATCTCCAGGACAATTCCAAAGTGTTCTTCCTCTCTACAGTATTTTCAAGCTGAAGATTCACCATATGATCAGCACTTTGGCATGTGAATCTTCAACTTGGAAATGGTCTCCTGATCATCTCTGACACACCATTTGAAGTTTTTCTAACCTCTAGCCATCCCTGTCATGAATTCCAAGCACATGGTCCTTAAGAGGTAAATATATTCATTATATAAAAGCAGTTACATTATGAAAAAGGATAAAAAAGCAGTTTTGTTGGTTTCAATCAGCAGGCTGAAGAGCACCCCGTGATTTACAACTATGTGTTCTGACCTGACAGGTGTTTTTCCACCTCCTTAAGGTATAATTCGTAATTGGATCACTTCCAAATTAATCCCATTGACTGAAGCAGCCCCCCCCCCCCAATCTTAACAAGATTAGACTGAATTTTAAAGTCTTCCATATTTGTACTGCTTGTGTGCAGTACTATCTCTGGAACTATTTAAAATACTCCAGCTAGAAACAAGAGCATTCCTCTCTATAAGGGAGTTTCCCTGCATTCCCAACAGAATCCGACCAAAGTGGCTCATTAGTCCAGTAATGATACAACACATTTCCTGGGCAAACTGGACCCTAGGAGAGCCATGGTGAGGACTGCAGTTGCTATCAAACCAGTTCCACTAATGAAGAGTTTCCCTTAATCAAAACTTGGCGATATACTGATTTACAAATACACTGCACCAATGTCTCCTTACTCAAGAGCTGAAGTTTTCAATGGTTTCATATTAATACACAAGCTCTTTATACCCCTGCTTCAAAGCGCCCATTAAAAATCCTCCACAACTTATTCTGACAACCAAGAAGCTCCACATGCTCTGTCAAAGACGTGTTGTATGAAACACGAAGATGTAGGAGTTCACAGGGCTTATTAATTCATTTCACAGAAAATGTGCTTTCACCGAGAAGGTTTAGTCACTGTCCTGCAGTTAACGCTTAGGAATTTGTAAATCAGCCCAAATACGCTGAAGAATTTTAGAATGAGCTTTTAAACAGAGGAAGCTGTGTTTGGTGACAAGGAACAAACAACACGGACAGATTTATGTGCATCTGTCTCCATACGGCCCAGCTACAGAATGTGGGTCACACCTAGCCTACAGAAAGCCATCTGGCTTTCCTCTACCTTTCTCCCCCAAGGATACAAAACAGAAGCCAGCCTGGGCAACGCGTGCTGCTTAGCACCGTGGAAGAGACACCAGAAGACCAACTGCTTCTGCAGATGTCTCCCTTGGTGTCATTTGTCAGGGGACAATCCAGCTTTACTCAAGTAACTTGTAGAATTGTTAACAATAGACATTGGACAAAAGCTATTTGTTTGCTTTTGGGGATGGGGAAGAAGGAAAGAAGAGACTTCTTAAACAGGTCTTGTCCTAGCCCTAGGATTGCCCTTTTGATCGCGCTGACATTATCAAGGAGAGCAAGGATGTGATATGCCAAGTTAAATACGAGACAATGAACGCTTCTTCTGCATAAGGACTCACTTGTTTAAAAGTAGCCTGACAATGTCCTTTTGACCTTATCATATGTCTGTATGTTCAAAAACCAAAAGGTTTGATGGTGTTGAAAAAAAAAAAAGAAAAA